>JAIOKQ010000627.1:0-129623 GCA_020654165.1 Oryctes rhinoceros
TATCAATCACGTTAAATGTCATTGCGAAAATTTGGTTAGCGTGGTAATCTCTTTCTTCCATTAAGCAATATATAATTACACTTACGATGGGACTTCAGCAAATTCATGGCAAAACACTGAACAATATTTAGTCAACTAGAAGAACATTAAAAGTAACCGAATTATTTCAATACCTTTTTTCATAGTAAACTCTTTAAGCCTTGCTAATCAGAATTATTTTGAAGCAGATTTAATTGTTTGCCTAAGAAACTGAAGAAAATGAAATTCGTTTAAGGAGGTGCCTCAACTAGTGGCTGATTTGAATTCCTTATAGCTAATTGTATTTTCTCGCATGAACTACGGTTTTTGTTTCTTCAATAAATGTAACTAACTAAAGAAGAGGATTAGACTAACGTATTGGATCCATATAAGACCAATAAATAATTTCTTTGGAAGTGTACCTCTTTTTAATAGTTTTCTTAATGAAGAATGTATTTCCGGTTTAGAGACCTAATTATAAGGATTTGATTTTAAGGCGCTCAATTTTGGAATATCAGATTTTACATCTTAAAATATAAAGTAGACTTTGCAATACCAATTCGAAAACGAAAAATAACCAGTCTAATGTGCGGCAGTATTTAACATGTCGACTGGTTCTATCTCAACGTTTTCCCTAATGTTGATGAAACTGTTTCTGAATTTTACAACTACTTAGTATTACAGATCTTTTTGCACTAACGAAGTTCTCATCGTACTTACCATCCATGGTTTAATTCATTAGGAAAAACCTGAAACTGAAACGTTTTTATTATAAGGAGTGGATAGCGACAAAGTCTTTGAGCTACTATAATGAGTTTTGCGGGTCCAATCATTAAATCAAGTTTAAAATAAGTATCACAAAGTTATTGAAAGAAATATGGCTAGTGATTTAAAACTGTTTTGGAGTTTCGTAAACTCAAAGCGATCCACCTCCAGAATTTCTAGGTGCTTGGATGTTGACGACTTAGTGCTACATAAACGTATAGATACTGTTCAAGTATTTGTACTGGTGCGTTTTCCAACGTATTTACTTGTAACGTACCTACTGCTATTAATCCTGGCCAATTTGGTTCAGACTTTAATAGCTATTCTTTTAATGTTGGATACTTCACTCTTCGCGAAGTTCTTAGCGCCGTATGAAAACTGATTCGCGATTATAGTCCACAAGTTTAACTTATTATGTAGTCATAATAATTAGTCCGGGACGGTGGCCGGTCCTCAAAACGGAGGGGATGGCCATTTTGAGGACACGAATGATCCTCATCATCAACCGATCACCGTCCCGGACTGATTATTATATGGCTATATAATAAATTAAACTTGTTTGATGGGGATAGCTACGTGTTGCTTATCATACTACGCCACAGTTCTTGCTATCATTATCGTCCCAACTTCTTGGAAGATTGGCACGATCACGGCAATATTCAAAAAAGGTGACCGAGATAATATCAATAATTACGGGCCAATTAATATTCTCTCTAATTGTGCTAAGATTTTCTTTACGAAAGATTTTTATAACTGCTTATTTATCTATTTACCAGCTTTAATGGATAACCGACTATTACCAATTTAACTGAGCTCACTTAGTACATTGGCGAGAACGGTTGACAAACAAATTCAAGTAGATACTATCTACCTAGATCCCAGCCAAGTCTTCGACACTATTGACCATAAGATGCTATCCAAGCTCTCTTCAATTGGATTCCGTTCTAGTGCTGTTGTCCTAATGCGATCATATCTTTGTGGTCATTCATGTTATGCTTGTTTCCTTTGGATTGTGATCTTCGCTTATGCAAACGATCTCAAAATATATAGTAAAATTCCCTCAATATCCGATTGCTTAAACTTGCAAAGAATCCTCAGAGCAATTATTGATTGGTGTTCTCTTAATAAGATTTAACTAAATGTTGATAAACTTGCAACACTTACCTCCACCCGCTCCACTCAACCAGAAATATTTGGCTCCACAGTCTGTAATATTACGGTCCGTAGAGTGTGCTAGTTTAGGGATCTTGGTGAATTCTTTGATGCGCAGTTGTCGTTTTACTCAGATATGGACTAAGTCTGCAGAAACGAGTTGCGCTTCACGAAATTAGACTAACTCGTGTGTATCCGTCTCATGAGAATGAGTTCCCGTTGCCTATTGATTTCCCTGAGATTTGATAAAGCATGAGTCTGTCTAGATTCTGCTAATTTCTTGAAGCGTATGGAAAGTTTACTCGTTACTCGTTTCTGCAGGCTTGATCAGTTCTTGAGCTTCTGAATCATTTGGATGTTTATTTCGAAATTGTGGTCAATGCATACGTACTACTCTTTTTCTGCTGCAAGATGGAATATGTCCTTACTCTTTGATTCGGAGGCTGTCTCTAGGGATATTAGCTAGCGCTTTCTTTTTAAATTGACCAATTGCTGTATCGATTCACCGGATTTGCTTTTTCAAGTATGTTTGGTAGTATCTTAATAGAATTGCTGGTCTGTGGACACTTTTTGTGTTTTATAAGCACGTGAATTGTATTGTTTTATTTAAAGCACCACTCAAACATATTTGCAAGACTGCCAGTTGTGCATACTTAAACCCCTTTTATCGCTGCAAGGTACATTAGCCACATTTAAGCCTCTTACCTTGACAGATTGTAACGATTAGGATTTTACTTTTTGATAACATTTCCTTATACGTATATTAATTGCATTTAATTATAATTAGCTAAGTTGTTACAAAAAAGATGGCGTCATCAGCTACATTTTTGTATAAGGCAGCTTTTGAGAAATTTCCATATTCCAGAATTCCCGAAAAAAGAATCAACCTCCCAAATTTATATTGTATAAGTATCAAAAATTGGGAAAATGCCGCTTATTTGAAAAGCTACGGTGTAAGCAAGTGATAAGAGAAGCAAACAAAAGTTCCGTTGTGGTAATGTATTTTGAGTATTGTGCTGCGAGGGAAACTCTTGTCAGAAATAATTGCTACAGGACGCCTACGCGTCCTGTAGCAATCCTGTAGCGTCTTTAAGAATAAACAGAGAAACTTTTTACTTGATATTTCAGAGCCTATTAAGTACTTTAAAATAAGAAAGAAGTTTTTTTCTATCTCTCTAATTAGTTTTTAACTTGCGCGTGCTATTCGTGATCAGAAAAAGCGGGAGAATTGAAAACATGAGAAGGTGTCCATTTAATAAAGTGAATTTGATGATGCTCCAGCAGTTTACGAAAGTTCGAATAAAAATAATCATAACTAGGGTATTGTTCACAAACGTTGCTAACCCTTACTACAATAGTGCGATAGAAAACTACCAATAAGAATAAATGGAATAATACACTCCGCCAAAAAAGTATCGCATAATTTAGTTTTGAATCATAAAAGTATCGCATAATCTTTGTTTGTAGCATAAAGTCGTAAATATACTTTAATGCGCTCTAAGATATAATTTCTATGATTGTTTAAATAAAATACAGGCCAAATAAAAACAAGAACTCATACTTGAGATTTTTATTAAAACAAGAAATTATAATTTTGGAAAGAAAAATGTCATAACAGTAGCTTTTAATACTGAGTATTGCCACCTCTGGCTCTTATGACCGCTCGCATACGGTTGGGCAGAGATTCGATTAACCTCCGTATATAAGCCTGATCCAAATTCTCCCACTCGTCACGGAGAGCATTTTCTAGTCCATGCAGGTCCGTCTGTGAAGGAGCTCCCACACGTGCTTGATAGGGTTCATGTCCGAACTTACCACAGGCCAATCTAAAACTGGAATACCAACATCGTTAAGGTATTCCTGGACGATTATCGCAACATGCGGTCGTGCATTATCGTGCATTAACATGAATTCGTTTCCTATAATTGGTTCTTCTAAGATGTCCGTTATATACCTGTGGGCAGTCAGTATACCTCTGTCTACTGGTACTAACTCTGTACGACCTGTTAAACAGATGCCTTCCCAAACCATAATAGAGACACCAGCGAAATTAGGTCTAGGTCTGATATTACACTGCGAATAGCGCTCACCGTCTCGTCTGTACACTGAGATACGCCTATCTGAGGTGTAAAGACCAAATCTTGACTCATCTGTGAAGAGTATACATGTTACATGTTCTCTGGCAAACCTTAAGCGAGCCACTCGGTGGTTCCTAGTGAGACGAGGGGCTGTTACAGTTACTCTAGCTCTTAATCCACTCTGTCGTAACCTTTGAGTACTCACACGAGTATTTCTGACTCTAGCCAAATCGTTCTGCAATTGTCTCGCAGTTACATGTCTTCGACGTAATGCTTGTAGTAGTAAATGGCGGTCATCTTGGCGAGTAGAACATCTTGGACGACCTGGTACAGGTCTTCTAGTGTAATTGCCTGTTTCTCTATGTCTGGCTACGTCTCTAGAAACACTTGACTGATTGATGTTCATCAAATTAGCAACGTATGCTTGAGATCGTCCATCTTCGATTAAAGCGACTATAGCAGCCATTTGTTCTGAAGTTAAATTGCTCATTTTAGTTTTAAAAGCGTTGGTACAGAACTCTGACTTCGCACTTTAAAATTTGTCCGTATAGGAAGACTTTCAATAAACAACTGAACTAACCTTACACATATGCATTTTTCTAAATGTGTTCTTTTAGAAAAAAAAAGTAAAAAAGCTATGTTCCATGATTTTGTTAGTGTTTTTATAGTTCACATACACGAGGCAAACTTTTTGTGAACGTATAAAAATATCTTGGTTTGTAAATGCCATTTTTTAGTTTATGCGATACTTTTTTGGCGGAGTGTATTTATTCCATTCTACTCTTTTCACAGTGTAATCTTAACAGCACTGCGGTATTATTCCTATTTTCTTAAGGTTGTTAAAGTCAAAATTGAATGTCATTTTGATAATATTCGACAAATACCCAAAAGACATCCCAACGATCGTCATGTTTTCACTAAACTAAAGAATGGAACAAAATTGCAAGAAAATTTGAAACAATAGATATGTTTTATTAATTGAGAATATCTTAAATTCTTATTTGCTGTCTTCAGCAAATAAGAATTTAAATTTAAGAGATACTTTTTTAATAAAAATTTAAAATGAAGAGAAACAGCAATAAATAAGAACTTGTTGCTGTTTCCTTAAAGAATTGGCAACAACGTATTCTATAAATATGGTTGCAAACGACTGCAATGTGAGCAAGTTCAGCATAATTATTGATAGAAAAACACTTAAATCAATAATTATGTTGAACGGAATGCATATTTTTTAATTGTATTACCAGCAGTGTCTTTCGTCTATTTCAATTAGTCCACCAAAAATTCTCAATCTAGCAAATATTACTACAAAGGCAAAGACAACTGGAGTGTAGAAAACAAGTAAGAACAAAACGAGAATATTTTAGAAAGTTGCTGTTCCTTCGTTCCTAGTGATAATAATAAAGCGCTGTTCCTTCTACAGAAGAAGTTACAAGCCTTACTCCTAATTGCTTAAGTCAAACTCCAATATCCGTGACGTTTACTTAATCGTTCCTTTCGATAATAGGCTGCAAAAACCGAATATCCTCTCAAGCTTAAATCGGTAACCAGTTGTTTGAATAGTCAACCACAAAAGTGCCAACTCGTTGGATTGGCATTCCTGTGACTTGAAATATCGGCCAAAAAAAGATTTAAGAGTTATTTTAAAGAAACCACTGACACACAGCATTCTTATCGTATATAATACAAATTATTTATAAATAAGCTATTGAAAATAAAAACAACACTTGTGATTAATTATTTTTTGTTTTTTTTTTTGCATTACTTCAATATATGCCTATGCAAGGAGTGCATCATTCGGAGTAGTTTGTGACTATCACGAATTGCATGCAACAAATAGAATTATTTAAGAAAACTTGTTTTGACCGCCAATGATACTATTAAATGCTGCGAAATCTCCAATTTACACTTTTTACAAATCTTCTACGAAAATAATTCTTATACAAAGGCGCGGCTACAATAATCTGTAGAGACTGTATATTTAGCGAAACGTGAAGTACATTACTTCAAATAAAAATGGCAAACACGCATATTACATGAAAAACCTTACACCATAACATTTAATACTTTTAGATATAATACACTAACACGTTCTAGGCTGAACGTTTTACTGTACAAGGAGAACCTTATAATTTTTCGCATTTGATCACTAGATGGTATTTGTTGTATATTTCAATTTACTTGCCTTCAACTTTGACATTTAGCATGATAATCACACATTGACAGAAAAACAGGCGGGCGACATCAATTTAGTGAAAAAGATGAACATTTCTCGCAATCATTTTTGTGCGATGATTTTTTACGATTTTAAAAGTGGCTTACACAACAACAATGCATCGATCGACTTCATCCTGCCTTTGGTGATGAAGCACCATCCAGAAGCACAGTTTATGACTGGTTTAGAGAATTTAAGCGTGGACATACTAGTGTCAGAGACGAATTTCGTGAAAGTCATCCATCAACTACTGTTGTCCCAGCAAACATCAATGCTACGCGAGAAATGAAACGTATCGATATGTAACATATTCAAAGCTAAAAGCATCCTTGAGCATTAGTAAAATTCATTCTACACTATCTGGCGAAAGCTTCGTGTGAGTTGGTCAAAAAAGTGCTTCGAAAATGTAATCGCGGTGCTTTCGCTAACGTATTTAGCATCGTAATAGGTGACGAAATTTTGATATATTCGTAAGAACCAGAAACAAAGCAACAATCCACTGGTTGAGCATTCCAAAATGAACCAAAATCAATAAAAGTTGTTTGTTCGCGAAACGCTTTAAAATAAATAATGACGTTTTCTTTCGTAAAACTGGACCTGTTGCTATCGTTACCCTTGACGATCGAAACCCTTGACTCAAGGCTGATGTGTATGCAATAATTTGTTTGCCTTAAGTCTTAGATGAAGAAAAAACAGTAGACATCGGCGCATCATCCTTCACCACGACAGCGCCAGCTATCACATAACAGATCGAACAGTTGATTATTTACAGGAGAAAAACATTGAACTAATTACTCATAACCGGTATTTGCCTGACCTATCACTAGAGATTACAAAGGCAGGTAGAATCATTCCTTTTATGCAGCGACTAGATAGACTCGTATCTATTCGCCTCATAAGAATGGATAACTTAAAATATCTTTCAACATTTTTTTTAAATATTGAGGGTGTTCTATTAAAAATAATTTTTTAAATTTCAAAATTTCTCGGAAATGCGTTATGCAACTGTTTTCTCGTATACTGTATATTAATCAGCGTTAAAAACACTATTATTTTGCTGATTTAACTTACTTTCTAGCATCAATAATAGCAGAGATAGCAATGATGCGCACTTAATTTGAATCACTCTGTATATTGTGTTCTTCTTGTGCCTATTCGTCTCATGAGAATGAATTCATGTTGCCTACTGGTGTCCCCGAGAATCGACAAAACACGAGCCTATCTTGTCTCTGCAAAAAAGAAACAATTCCATCTGCTTTTGTCCTGTATACTTATAACTAGAGCTCCCCAACTGCGTAGCGCACCATAGGCGTCGATAAGGAACATAAGTAAAGTACATAAAAACAAAAGAAATAAAGAATTTTAAAACGCTTACTTTTGTAATTAGCCGTATCCAATATAGTGGATGTTAATGCACAAGGAAAATAGTATTAGTCAGCACACGAGGAGGTAAGCACATTAAAACTGTTACCGTAAGCGCAATCCGATTTCTCAAACATCTGAAGCATTAGGAATGTTTCCACAGTCGTTTCTTTCAAGGATGTTCGTCGTTCTGAAAAAATGTTTTTATATCTTGAAAATGAACGCTCGACGTCTAATGATGTAATACACGCGTAATTAAAATAATCTTTGAATTTAGTCACCGGATCAGTAGAGTTACCTTCCCAAACTTGTCTTAACCTGCTAAAATTTGTATCTTTCTTCATAACACTTTCAAAATTTCTTGTAACGATATCATTATTTTTTGTTATTTATACAGTGTAGGAGTGTATTAACGTCGTCTAATATTTGTACTGACTCCGTCAGGAACAGTGCACTATTTTGTAATTTATTTATTGCCAAAAGTACTTCTCTATAATTGTTGTAAACGGTTTGTAAATCTGCTTCAACGGAAATATCTTGGAATTTATCCTGGCTTTCCTTAATAGCCGCAGATTCGTTGGGATTGAATTGTAAGACGACTGATTTTATTTGCCGGAAGTATTTAAAATAATAAAACGCTGCCTTCAGCCATGTCCCCCAACGCGTAAGAATCGGCTCTGGTGGTTCGGGAATACCGGGACACTGTTTATAAAATTCACTGGTACGTTTGGGAGATTTGAGAAACACTCGTTTCGTATTTGTTATTAATGCATTTACCTCAGGAAAATTTGCACGAATAGTTTCAGCCACGATATGCAGAGCATGAAGTTTACAAGTAATATGTAACATCATCCCATAATGTTCTTGAAGAGAACGACCTACACAACGCATTGTCGCGGCACCATCGGTCATGAAAATTAATACTTGAGTAGTGGCAATTTCAAATGTTTGTAAAGTATCAACGACTACGCTCTCGATAGCGTCGGCAGTACACGATTTTAGTCTTTTACTAGCTAATAAAATTCCCTTTGTAGGTTGACGAGGTTCCAGTATACGTACAATCACATTCAAAATAGAATGTTTTTTACGGTCTGTCGTTTCGTCAATACATAACCACAGTAGTTTACTTTTTATAGCAGATCTGATCTTGTTTTCAATTTCGGTACGTACACTTGGCACACATCTCCTTAAGCTTGTTTCCGACGGTAACTCAAAGTCTGGATTATATTCATTCCAAAATTCACGGAATGGTTTCTTCCTGAGTAAGGAAAACGGTAAATTACACGCAGTCAGCATATAAAATAAATCAATTATAAATTGAGTTGCCTCGGTCGGTGATACACCCAGTTTTTTATTTTTGTGTTGCGGACTATTTACATGTCTTCTACAGCCATATTTATCATTGCACATCAGAGGTATATTACAAATTTTACATATAATCTTACTTCCATTATATATTAAGTCAGGAAATTCTCCACAGAACTTTTTCACTTTGTCGGCCTGTGGGCGTTTCTTACTACGCGCGTCCGCCATACCGTCACAACCCGATCGCATACGGTAATAAACTACCGAAATGCGATGCGAGTTATTTGCTTATATATTACATTACATATCGCCCCGGCCACGCCCGGCGGTACGCCTTCTGACTTGCCACGCACTTTGGGGAGCTCTAATTATCACCTAACAAATTGCGTAGTTAGCGGTTTTTAACATCAAGAGACCGTTGAAGCATTTAAAAGGCAACTCCATTTCAGATTGGAATAAATGCTTCGACAATTAGTTTCTTCGAAGGCAAAAATGCTTAAAACTTAAAAGTGAATATTTTTAGAAACAATATTTTTTCAATCTAATGTTTCCTTCGTTTCGTTTGGGGAAAACTTACCAAATCCACAATGCGTGCCCATATCACAACCATAAACTATTTTAGTATTTCTTTTCGTACGATTTTTTCTGTACAGAAATAGAAGAAATGAGCGTAGGGCGAAATTGTTAGATCGCAAGCCCGTTCATTAGTGGCGTCTATAGATAAATTTGTACGTATATGTATGCGGATTCTTCTTGAAAGTAAATAAAAACATTACATGCTATATTTATCACTCAGTCAAGCGATTTCAAGTGAGTTCAAGGGAATTATGTGAAGTAGCACGCAACCTTGACTCGATTTCTTTTTCAATCGATAAAACTGTTTAGTATTTGTTCGATATTATGCAAGTAAAATCACGCACGCACAAGGGAAAAATCCGCTAATACATGTACATCTCATTAAATCTACCGTGAATGTAGTTTAGAGGTAAAGCGTTTGATGTAGTATGCAGGTATATGAATATAAAATTTCATGTACAGAAAAGTACTCTGCAAGAAATTTAATTTTTTTAATTTAATTTCCATTAAAATTTCTCGGCATAGTATGTATTTAACTTTAAGTTCGGTTTTGGCCAACACCTAATCTTAATGTTGATATTACAAAATGCGCGTAGGGCGAGTTTAATGGATGGAATGCTGGTAAGTGTTGTTATACTTAACGCCACCAATTCAAAAAGTAGCGATGGCTGAGTTATTAAACGCATTTGAGCGTCCACAATTTCTTGAAGTTTTCAAACCATCAAATACGTACGAATACAAAGCTTATTTGAAAGTATAAAATTGATTGACGTTTATTGGAAAAAATTATATCGCTCAAATGGCCACCTCCCGAGTTGATAATTGCGCTCGTTTTGCGACATTTCGAATTGTTGCTCGCAAATCATCTGGCTCCAGATTAGCGATTTCTGCTTCAGTGTTTGTTAGCTTTGAAGGCTTGCAAGGTTCGTGGTTTCTTGTGGCAAACGCGAGATTTTAAGAAGTCCCAAAGGAAAAAGTCTGGAGCTGTTAGATCATGCGGTCAGCAGGCAGCAATTCGAACAGTTTACACCTTGTTGGGGAACATTTTCAAATCTTTCACCGAAATTCGTTGCAACGAACGTCTGGTAATGCCTAATT
The DNA here is from genome assembly GCA_020654165.1 of Oryctes rhinoceros. Taxonomy (NCBI): domain Eukaryota; kingdom Metazoa; phylum Arthropoda; class Insecta; order Coleoptera; family Scarabaeidae; genus Oryctes; species Oryctes rhinoceros. The sequence goes on from JAIOKQ010000627.1 coordinate 10,570, forward strand.
GTGTGCATCGTCTTCTCGTCGATGATGTTTGTGGATTCTCTCTGACATCGTCGGCAACAGCAGCGATGTTCTCGTCCGAACGAGCACTTTTGCAGCAGGCCTGCTGCAAAAATGCCGGCCAATTCAAATTATGACATTATTTTTGCGCCACCTGTTATTATTATCCGTATTTACATTTTTTTTAGGTTATATTGTATGTAGCACAGGTACCGATAGTTGAAGTAGCGGCGATTTACTAGGCTTCTAGTTCCTCGGGACCGATACCATTTGCTAGAAAACGTAGCGAGTTCACTAAATGTATTACTACTGGTATCGTCCCACGCATTTTCCAAGACGATAGAATATTTTGCTGGCCGAATTGCGTCGGGGAAAGCATCAAACACTAGGTTATCGCGATATCGCAACTCCTTCCCGCTCAGTTACATTCGCCTCTTGTGTGATTTACATGTTGAGTTTCCGTGCTAATTGTTGCTTGCCACCTTTCCTCCTCCCGAAGAAGAGTTGGCGAAACGTTGAGTTTTCGTTTAGCCATGACGTGTTTAGTTCTAATATGATTATTCTCCATGTATTCAGTTACTTTAAATTTGAGAATTAAGTTCAGAAAAGATACCGAATCTTCTGGTTTCTCCGGAATCGTCGTCGTTTGGTGGAGATATATTTACTGATTAACATCCGTAAGATAGAGAACTTCGTTTAATAAGATATATAAGTAAGATAAAATATAAGTTGGCTATACAAGTTACTGGAATGTACAAATATGTAAGTGATTAAACAAACAACACTAAGTACGAGCTAATTATGCTTATCATAAATGTCGTTCTTTGCTTCCTGCTGTTTTGTTAAAGCGTCTTTAACTTGTTCTCTTCGCTAACAGTGAAATATCATAATATCGTTTGCCCTCATCCTGTCAAAGATTATCCTAAATGTGGTAAGGATGAGTCTATTTCTATGTTGGATTCAATTCCTTATATAAACAATTATGATTTGGTCTTTTTAACCTACGCTGGAAAGCTAATACTTGTGTTAATAACTTACAAATAAGGTTCTACCAACGTTAGTTAGACATTTTGTTCAAATAGTAAATAATTGTAAGTGCCCTCCAGCGCCATGCAATTAATCCATTATTATATTCAATCTTACGTGTTTTACATAGAGCATATGGCTTTGGGATTGTATGCTTCCTCTGTATTTTGGTCACTAAAACGCATATTTTAGAAAATGCGTGCGAAACGTATGTAAACTCAAGATAGGACAACCCAAGACGAGAGTCATTCAAAGAAATACATACGCTAGCTGATCAAGGAAGATCGACATATGACATGTCACAAGATTAAGACATCTTTAGGTACATATGGTGCCTTTGAGAGAGTTAGTTTTCCATTGCATTCCACATTTTTGAACCTAAAGAAAATAAACAATTGGAGTTAATTGGTGTAAACAAATGTTGAGCCGGTTCAAGAACAGAAGTTAACCAAACGTCAATCCGCTATGTTAACATTTTAAGATCAGGAAAAACCAACAAAAGCTATCCTTTCTCGAAATGTAATGAAGTGGTCTGAAGTTTTGTTTCAATTTAGACTGACGTTGCTACAATTTTTTTTAGAAGATTGAAAAACGGTTAAGTGATTGCCGTGCTGCGAAAAAGCAACCAACAACGACGAATTACCCTAAAACTCACCTAAGTCCCAATGATTTCTTTACGTGTTCTAGAATGGACTACGTCTTCCCGTGGACTTTAAAGTGGCAGTTTCCACTCTCCCAACTAATAACTGGCGTAAATGCTTTAACAGTTGCCTTTAGAAGATGAATTAGTGTATCTACGTGATGAATACTTTGAAAAACATAGAACACCTCAAGTCGATCTTCTATTTGCTGTTATCGTTATATGCAACTAAAAGGACTTATTTTTATCAATGTTCATGGAACGGTCGAAATTTTATGAATGTATAATGAATCAGTTTCGGTGCATTTGCTAGCTTGCTACAACATTTCATAAAGTTTAGCATACCGAAAAGATTAGAACCTCTATTCAATACTAACTTGTATGAAACATCGTTATTCATCAGCGATAACTTTTACGATCTTCAAGTCCTTTACCACTTTACGTTCGAATTTGTTTCTCACCTTAATTAACTCCATAGGTTACCGTCCCAGTTGCTAGGGTTCGCACTAAGAACAGGCACAGAATTTATAGACATTGTGAAAATTAAGCTGTTATACACTTTCAAACATCAGTAAGGTAGAGTATTGTAGCGTACAGATACATCGAAGCTGAAGTGTGTAGGTTAGAAAATAATTTGTAGTTACCTCGTACGTGGTTCTGAGATAAAAGAAATTCTAGATATTAATAAACTACTAGGCAGCAGTGTAACCCCTCTTCAAGATTTATATCAGTTTCTGTGACTATATACTCTATCACTTTATTTGCTTATCGCTCTAACTAACGATTTAACGTGTTGATCACCGTAAAACGATGTGCAGGGACGATTATAACCTAATTTTGAAAGTAATTGTATTATTTTGTTATAATATAAAATATTTTTGCAAATATGTGCATGTGTACTTTTTACTTCATTGTTCTTCCAGAAAGTGAACTAAACTGATGATAGACCCTAAAGTTATATGATGTTAATTGTTGGATTTAGATCTTTATACTTTTTATACCTAAAAATCTATATATCTATAAAGCAGTAATAAGTGGCTGAAAACCATTGATGTTGTCATTTGGTACTAATAAAATACTTAAAACGTTATCAAATTTCATTTTGAAGAATGTTATATACACTCCGCCAAAAAAGTATCGCATAAACTAAAAAAGGGCATTTATAAACCAAGATATTTTTATACGTTCACAAAAAGTTTGCCTCGTGTATGTGAACTATAAAAACACTAACAAAATCATGGAACATAGCTTCTTTACATGCATATGTGTAAGGTTTGTTCAGTTGTTTATTGAAAGTCTTCCTACACGGACAAATTTTAAAGTGCGAAGTCAGAGTTCTGTACCAACGCTTTTAAAACTAAAATGAGCAATTTAACTTCAGAGCAAGTGGCTGCTATAGTTGCTTTAATCGAAGATGGACGATCTCGAGCATACGTTGCTAATTTGATGAACATCAATCAGTCAAGTGTTTCTAGAGCCGTAGCCAGATATAGGGAAACAGGCAATTACAGTAGAAGACCTGTACCAGGTCGTCCAAGATGTTCTACTCGCCAAGATGACCGCTATTTACTACTCCAAGCACTACGTCAAAGACATGTAACTGCGAGACAATTGCGGAACGACTTGGCTAGAGTCAGAAATACTCGTGTGAGTACTCAAACTATTCGGAATAGGTTACGACAGAGTGGATTAAGAGCTCGAGTAGCTGTAACAGCCCTCGTCTCACTAGGAACCACCGAGTGGCTTGCTTAAGGTTTGCCAGAGAACGTGTAAATTGGAACATTAATGACTGGGCCAATATACTCTTCACAGATGAGTCAAGATTTGGTCTTTACACCTCAGATAGGCGTATCTCAGTGTACAGACGAGACGGTGAGCGCTATTCGCAGTGTAATATCAGACCTAGACCTATTTTCGCTGGTGGCTCTATTATGGTTTGGGGAAGCATCTGTTTAACAGGTCGTACAGAGTTAGTACCAGTAGACAGAGGTACACTGACTGCCCACAGGTATATAACGGACATTTTAGAAGAACATGTAGTACCATATGCGCCAATTATAGGAAACGAATTCATGTTAATGCACGATAATGCACGACCGCATGTTGCGATAATCGTCCAGGAATACCTTAACGATGTTGGTATTCCAGTTTTAGATTGGCCTGCGGTAAGTCCGGACATGAACCCTATCGAGCACGTGTGGGACCTCCTTCACAGACGGATACGAACCTAAAATGTTGCCCCAGCGGACCTGCATGGACTAGAAAATGCTCTCCGTGACGAGTGGGAGAATTTGGATCAGGCTTATATACGGAGTTTAATCGAATCTCTGCCAAACCGTATGCGAGCGGTCGTAAGAGCCAGAGGTGGCAATACTCAGTATTAAAAGCTACTGTTATGACATTTTTCTTTCCAAAATTATAATTTCTTGTTTTAATAAAAATCTCAGTTCTTGTTTTTATTTGGCCTGTATTTTATTTAAACAATCATAGAAATTATATCTTAGAGCGCATTAAAGTATATTTACAACTTTATGCTACAAACAAAGATTGTGCGATACTTTTATGATTCAAAACTAAATTATGCGATACTTTTTTGGCGGAGTGTATTTTCAGTAAAAACATTATGCAAACGGCGGGTATGAAAAATTTGAATTTATCCAAAACCTTAAAATAAAAATGTTGGATAAAGTCCCATGTTGACATAGCAGCAGAACGTAAAATATGAAAATCCGTAGATGGGCCTTAGACTTAGAGTACTTAGACTTAAACACGAATAAGAAGTTTAATTGGAAATTGGTCCATTTTACAATGCAATTGATATAGCAAAGAATATACAAAATTTTTAATTTTTTAAGAAATATTCAGATAATACACTTACTAATTACTTCAATCTACTAAAATATAATAATACTATAATAATAATACTAAAAACATCAATCAATAGTGAACGGATGATGCGGATAAATGAACGGATTTAATACTACAAAAAAATAAAATAAATAGTATAGGGTAATAGATAGGATCTATCTAATTATCCGTTATGTTTATCATCACTATTTCCCTAATTGTCATTTTCTTTAGGTGGAGGTAAAATAAATGACCGGAGGTATATATATGAAAGTAAACTTGGAATCCCGCCTAACTTTTTCTTTGGAGGTGGTAACGAATAAGTTTACCGAAGCTTTTTCAGGAAAATGGGGTCTAGCTTCTTGTTCTTTGTTTTTACCATCGGAATTTCTTCGTCATATACTTTAAAGAAATCTTTTGCGTCATCTGTTATACTGTTAATACTGTTGAAAGCTTCATTCCAAAGAATATGGTTTAATTTATTCTATTTTATTATTTATGTGCCTTAGTGTCTACATTTGATTCTTCATCAGACCTGTTTGTAATTAAGTTTATATTGTATTAGAAAACATTGTGTAGGAAAGACAAGTTACTTACATTCGGTAATGGTTGACTTATACATTTTTTCTTGGAAAAACATCAAAACAATGACATGCGGGCTATCTTCTCTACTACATCCCGCTTCACGTCCAAAACATTAAAAAAATTGTAATTAAACATTAAAACTATTAAACTTTTGTAAAAAAAGGGAGAATAAACTCAATTTTAAAACGTCGTTATTATATTTAAAACTTTGTCTTTGTAAAGCACACTCATCGATGCATGGCGTTCACGTCGGTGTTCGGTTTTTTAGTGATGTATGGGAGGAAATATAGACATCAAATTAGATAGATATGATAACAGCGAAAGGAGCAAATGTGAATGAAAACAGCAAAAGCTACAGAGCTAACAATTAACATCAGTACACGGTTCTGTTGTTGTATTTAACGTAATTTTGAAGCGGTTGACTGCTCATTAGTATTTATGTTATTGTTGATTTTATAAACGGCGAGATTTTCAAGATTCTTTTGTAGTAGTTATTTGCGAGAAATAACATTTTTACCTGGTCAAAATCCACTCTGTGTTTCAATTGATCGATATGATTGGCAAAGACACACTTTTTGGGCTTTATTCTGCTGTCACTCTTATGTTGAGTACATCTCTCGCGCCATCTCTGGGTGGTTTGCCCGATATAAATAGCTTATTGCTACTGATCTTTGTTACTAAAATTTGTCACATTCTCTGCAAGTTAGCTGGACCGTTGTTCAAATGTCCGCAAACTTCAGTCATCCATTTTTTGAACGAATAAAATACTAAAAGTATATATAATATTAACTCTCTGTTTAAGTTCGGTTTTATGACATAAGCCTTTTTAAGTGCTTTCCATCAATACAGATTAATTATTATTAAGATACAAATAAAATATATTGAAAAGTGCACTTAGATCCCTTATTCGGTCAAATTTTCTTACTTATCTGAATTTTCTACGCTGTAAATTTATTTCGAGAATATCGATTTTATCCAGCTTCGAGAAAATGAAAATTTATGACCTCGCTAATTCAAGTCTTGGAGTATTAATTATATTCACGATTTTAAGGTACGCAAATGTATTTCTTGTTTAACTGCCTGCAAATGCGAAAACAAAGAATCAACGAGGAGGTATGTATATTGCGTGACGCGTGACCTGTAACCTTTTCTGCAGTCAAGACGAATACACCTGAAATCTCCCATCCATTTTAAAACAAATTTACATCGGAAATATATCACAACGTCATGGAGAATATTATTTACTTTGCCCACTTTGGAATTATACGTTGTAATAAAACTAGATTTTCGGGGAGAGATAGGTTGGGCGTACTGTACACATATTCACTCCGCCAAAAAAGTATCGCATAATTTAGTTTTGAATCATAAAAGTATCGTATAATCTTTGTTTGTAGCATAAAGTTGTAAATATACTTTAATGCGCTCTAAGATATAATTTCTAGGATTGTTTAAATAAAATACAGGCCAAATAAAAACAAGAACTCATACTTGAGATTTTTATTAAAACAAGAAATTATAATTTTGGAAAGGAAAATGTCATAACAGTAGCTTTTAATGCTGAGTATTGCCACCTCTGGCTCTTATGACCGCTCGCATACGGTTTGGCAGAGATTCGATTAACCTCCGTATATAAGCCTGATCCAAATTCTCCCACTCGTCACGAAGAGCATTTCCTAGTCCATGCATGTCCGCTGGGGCAACATTTTGGGTTCATGTCCGGACTTACCGCAGGCCAATCTAAAACTGGAATACCAACATCGTTAAGGTATTCCTGGACGATTATTGCAACATGCGGTCGTGCATTATCGTGCATTAACATGAATTCGTTTCCTATAATTGGCGCATATGGTACTACATGTTCTTCTAAAATGTCCGTTATATACCTGTGGGCAGTCAGTGTACCTCTGTCTACTGGTACTAACTCTGTACGACCTGTTAAACCATAATACAGCCACCAGCGAAATTAGGTCTAGGTCTGATATTACACTGCGAATAGCGCTCACCGTCTCGTCTGTACACTGAGATACGCCTATCTGAGGTGTAAAGACCAAATCTTGACTCATCTGTGAAGAGTATATTGGCCCGGTCATTAATGTTCCAATTTACATGTTCTCTGGCAAACCTTAAGCGAGCCACTCGGTGGTTCCTAGTGAGACGAGGGGCTGTTACAGCTACTCTAGCTCTTAATCCACTCTGTCGTAACCTATTCCGAATAGTTTGAGTACTCACACGAGTATTTCTGACTCTAGGCAAGTCGTCCTGCAATTGTCTCGCAGTTACATGTTTTCGACGTAATGCTTGTAGTAGTAAATAGCGGTCATCTTGGCGAGTAGAACATCTTGGACGACCTGGTGCAGGTCTTCTACTGTAATTGCCTGTTTCCCTAGATCTGGCTGCGGCTCTAGAAACACTTGACTGATTGATGTTCATCAAATTAGCAACGTATGCTTGAGATCGTCCATCTTCGATTAAAGCAACTATAGCAGCCACTTGTTCTGAAGTTAGATTGCTCATTTTAGTTTTAAAAGCGTTGGTACAGAACTCTGACTTCGCACTTTAAAATTTGTCCGTATAGGAAGACTTTCAATAAACAACTGAACAAACCTTACACATATGCATTTTTCTAAATGTGTTCTTTTAGAAAAAAAAAAAGTAAAAAAGCTATGTTCCATGGTTTTGTTAGTGTTTTTATAGTTCACATACACGAGGCAAACTTTTTGTGAACGTATAAAAATATCTTGGTTTTTAAATGCCCTTTTTTAGTTTATGCGATACTTTTTTGGCGGAGTGTATGTAATGATAAAACATTTTGCAGTTCGTTTTTATTTTAATTCCATTATTATATCTTCCCGGTATTTTTAGGCTTTATGGACGTCTTTGTTTTTAATATTACAAACTTCCACTTATTGTTGGAAAGCAAATTAATTTTAAGGCTGCCTACCTTCATTATTTTACTCGCAATCCAGACAAAAATATCGCAAATGGCTAATTAAATTTTTTGTTGAAAGACAAATACTGGCCGCTTATTATCTAAAAAAGTTTTTAAAGTTGTTTAATTATAATCAAATACTGTTTATGTTTCGTGAACGGTTTTAATTAAAAAGATGATTCTGTTGAACGATTAAATTTATTCTCCGGTTGGCTATCGTAACATGTTAAATTTCTTAATGAGATTGTGGAAGTTTTCTATAACGTCCATTGCCACAAGCAAAAATATATAAATGTATCCGTGCTACAAACCTTGATTACTACAAAATCCGTTTAACGTCAAAGGTCAGTTGAATTGTTATAAAACTGTCGATATAATTTTTGAAAACATTTTTACAGAAATTAACTGAAAATCTTCGGGCATTGTTGGTAAGCAGGGCCAGCTAAATTTAACTAAATCTTCGTTTTAAGTTTATTGTACATTCAAACTTGGTTGCAGATAACCTATTAAAACTTTCGCTTAGAAACTTTTGGTAATAAATGCCTACTTTTAATTGCTCGCAAACTTGGAACTCCATTTAGGAATTAATTTCAACATGCTTGCAACATAAATAATGGTAACCAAGCGGTTCTTAATTAATTCAAACATTATAAACATTTAGATGGTAATGTCAAAGGTAACGTGTGATGTGCTCGTTAAATATTTGTTTTAGTGTTTACTAGACTTGGCAAAATTCGCGCCGATATTACTGATTCCCATCAAAATAACGTTTATTTATACATTACGGTTGAAATAAGTCTTATGTCTTTGCATATTTGTGATAGGAATTGACTGAAATATGCAGATATGTTGTTTCGTCCAATCTAGAAAATTTGAAGCATTTCTATATAGTGAGCGCGCTTGTAATTTTTTAAATACTATTTGCAAAATTATCCTAACCTATACCGTTTGCCAATTTATTTCGCAACAGTTACTTTGAGTGTCACTGTTTTATTACTACATCAACTAATTTATCTTTTTCAATGATATCTCACTGGTTTACAAAACTGTTACGAAAAATTAGTTTAAACATTACAGGTCCACTCAATCTCGTTTGTACTAAATTAAAAAATTACAAAAAATTAAAAACTGTCCTATTCTTGCGTATGTTAATGATCTAAAAATCTTTTCAGAAATTTCAATTATTAGTAATATTACCAAAGTCCAATGGTACGAAAATGATGCATTGAAATTGTATATTTATAAGTGACTTGTCCTAAATCATGTACTCGAATATTGTGGCGCTGGAATACCGAAACACTTCACTGAAACTGTACGCACGTTTCGATAGCTAAGCTATCATCTTCAGCGGCAATATTGAAGTATTGCTGCTGCGTGCAAAACGTGCGTACAATTTCAATGAAGTTTTTCATCTGGAGACATTCTCCTTTGCCGTACACTTCACCGTACTATGTTGACGGTAGTATTCTAAGGCGTTAAATTGAATTTCGAATTTTCAGTGTGTTGTTTGATTTTGGTTTATAAAATGTTGAAATTTGTAATGCGCATTTCAAAATATTTCAAACATATATCTTTAATTAAATCATTTTATGGTGAATATGCTGTGCTAATTTCGTACAAGCTTTAGCATACTAGCTTTGGAACAAATTCGTCATAGATTTCTAAAATTTATTTCTTTGAAAAGTTAGTTAGTGTCTATCCTGATAAAGGTACCGCAAAAAGGGGTTACTTATAAATAACGGGGTAATTTGAAAGTATACGCAATCGGTTGGAAAAACATGTGCCGCTACTAATACTTTCTAATGTCAGCTTTTCTTTGTAAATAAGTGTGTTAAATAAATTGTGAAATTGAAAAATACACTGAGAAAAATGATTGGTTGAATCAACCGAAAATGAGTTAACTGAGCCAATACTTTAAGTTCATATGACCCAATGCGAAGCGAGTGTTAACTCTTTTGTTTCAATGAAATATATCTGGTTGAATAAACTAAAATGGTAGTTTTAATCAAGCTCCATCTATATCTTGAAATAAAACGAAATTGCGTTGAATGAATATTAATATTTGGTTACTTGCAGCTAAAAAAACTGTTTAGTCAACCAATAATGCAGTTGTTTTATTAGTGGAGGTGGATTACACTTCCACCTTCTACAAGTGAATTACGTATTTCTGTTTCTCATGCTACGAGAGACGCACGTGTTTGTGTAATCTAATTGTAATAATTTAGGATAATAATTTTTCAAGTTTCTGTAATACAATAATCATGGTAATGACAATCTTTAAAAAAAATTGGTTGTAGTCATCAGTCAAAAGTTGTCATCTTTATGACTTGCATGTGAAGATAAATTATATGCCGACAAACCAGGCAATGCATTACGTTAATTTGTCTATCTGTATCTGATTATTCTTAACACAGCGGTTTTATATGACTATAGGTAACTAATGTAGCATTGCAACCTTGAAGCAAGTACCTATATACATAGTATACCAAATATAGGAAAGTAATATGTACTTTTAGAAAGATTACAGGAAATGTTGTTCTGTAATTGTATAGACCCACTAGTTACTGTGTATTTCTTTAAGCTTCTATATTTATCCACGAGCTTCCCCATGGCGCTAATAAACTTATTTTTTAGGTTCTCTGGGATTAAATCTTGGTATATAATAGATGCTTTTTATTTCTCCGCGGTAATAGTCATATCTTTTCAGAAATTATATTACTTAAAAACATTTAAAATTTAACGTGGAAAATCATTAATGAATTGTAACGTACCCTTTCGACATTTAGCCACTGATAAGCAAGTAGACTTAGCCCGTTAGATTTCCGTGATGACTTCGCTGATTTATATACGGTGAGAATATACATTCCTGCCCTGATTAGTTCTGAAAGGTCGTGTATATCTATATCATATGAACGTCTTACCGCTCTTTCAGTCATTTCTCTTTTTTTGAGACTTCCTTTCATCACTATTAGAAGATAACACCGTTTTCTTTATTGTTGACAACTTCTCTTACAGTTTAAGATTATTTACATTTTAACGTGTCGGTATGTCACATCATCGCTGACGCTGGTTACATTTGCGCACATTTTCTAATGTAAATTTTGGATATGACTTCTTTAAAAATTCCTGATTGAAAATCCATTTCATACCACGGTCTATAATAGAAAAGGGTTTAGAAATAAAATGTTATCGATGTCGACCCTGTTAACAACTGTTAACAACTGTATGCCAAAACTGATATAAAAAACAAGATTACGTCGTTGAACATCAAAACTGCTATCAGCGAGACAATTTCAGATTATATCGATGCCAACTAAATTCTTCTTAACTTTTCAGTTTACGTCAGGTGTCAACATGATAGAGAAACAGCAAGTTCTGTAAAACAACATGGATGCAACTACTTACATATGTTTTATATCAGCACTTGTTATACAATAAAAAGTTACCTGTTTTTATTTGACATGTGCATCTTTGTAAATCTGCTTTAATTCTTACTTATTTTTGTAATTGTAAATTACCTTATGCCGTAGATTTTTTCAAATTAAAATGGCATATTGTACATTGTAAGATAAGGCAGGAACACGTTAGCCGAAAAACTACGATTATAAATACGAAGCTCTACGAAATCTACTGAAGGCTCAGCCTCATGTTTTGCTTCAATTGAACAGTGTCAATAATAGAAATGTGCTTCCAAAACAAATAAATGTTGCTTGAACCAAATTTTTCCGACTAAATCATTTGTTTTACATGGTCATGTTTTCATTGTATGCTTAATCAACTTCAGAGCAAGCAGAATTTCATTTGATCTTTTTTTCGTTTCATTTCGCCTTATGCAATACATAAGAATATACAGAATACAGATATACTTGCGTTTCTGCATCTTATATATGTATTCTTGGGGCTATTTTCATGTAGCCCCATCCCAGGGGTAGGTACCTGAAAATACTTATTTTATATATCTTTTGAAAAGTAGCATATTTTTCTGCTAACGTGAAGGTAAGTTTAAATAAGTTTATGGTTCGGCATTGACAGAAGTAAAGTTTAAATAAGTTTTATCCAGTAGCCCCGTTTTACGGCACACCGCTTGATGTTATGCTATCGCGCTTTGAACCCTTGTTACGCGCATCTACTCTGGATATAATTTTACTTTCATGGCGCCATTTGTCAGGAATAGTCTTCTAAAATGGACTCTTTTCGTATCGGCAATTCATGAATGAAACGATCTCTTCAAATGAATGATAAATATTAATCAGGAAATGCATTTGAATATGGTGCCTTTTCATGTACGCACTGTAACATGTAAAAAATCACTTACCTGTGGATTATATAGATTCATATGTATATCAAATTGTCATATGCATAGATTTTGATCATCCAGTGTAGTACAAGATATTTTGGATGGTTGAAGTTTCGATGCTTAGACGTAGTTCCTAAATAATATTTCCATTGACAACCAAAATTCAGTAAAAGGTGAATTCGAAGTAATCGATTCCTGACAAGCCTTTTAAATTAAAAAGGACGACCTGTTATTATAATATTCAAGTAAATTAATGTTTTACATCACTACGTGAATAAGGATTTTTCTATCAAATTTAGTTTTGTATCGCAACATAGTTTCCTCATAAGTCTATGCGCTTTTCCCAATAATGCGGTGGCCTTATCGCTTTAATTCGTTTAAATAGTAGTTCATATCTTCTTCTGTAAAAGATGGGTCTCCTCATCTGGAGCAGGACTCTGTCCTTCGGGCGAAGTTTTGACTTTAGGAAACGGAAAAGTGCGCTTGGCGGCTAGATTTAGTAGAACACCCACCCTATTCGAACCCCAATTCGTGAATATTTGTCATTGGAGTCGTTAAGGAAAAGACCATTTTGAACGTAATTTAGAAGGAAATTGTTGACGATATAAAAAATATATAGAATCTATAATGACGGTATAAATTTTGATGTATTATACGAGGCCTTTATTCTTTCTATTTATATTACAGATGTCAGTGTGGTAGACCAACTGGTTGGCACGATGCACAAGCTTTCGATAAGAAGGTAACACCGAACGACATATGGATTCCATCCAAGCACACAAAGTGTCTGCCTACAGACGCGTATGGTACAATAGAATTCCAAGGAGGCCCCCATCCTTGTAAAGCACAGGTAAGTTATGCTACAACTTCCAACTCTATTGCTGTGCTACACAGAGTGAGTCGGGAGAAACGGATAAAACTCCTGGAGTGTCTTGGATACGCGAAAATGTGTTCTTACCTGATTTTCATTTGTTCTCTAGTAATAAATGGTCCACATTTTCCCTTGTTTCCATAGTTAATACGCCTTAAATAAAACAAGAATATCTATGCACTAGCTACCTATATAAAACAAGATGTTAGGCACGTTCTATATTAAAAAACATTTTTCACTTATCACCACAGATTGGCAGTAATCTACACTCCGCCAAAAAAGTATCGCATAATTTAGTTTTGAATCATAAAAGTATCGCATAATCTTTGTTTGTACTCGTCCATGCAGGTGCGCCGGGGCAACATTTTGGGTTCGTATCCGTCTGTGAAGGAGGTCCCACACGTGCTCGATAGGCCAATCTAAAACTGGAATACCAACATCGTTAAGATATTCCTGGACGATTATTGCAACATGCAGTCGTGCATTATCGTGCATTAACATGAATTCGTTTCCTATAATTGGCGCATATGGTACTACATGTTCTTTCTGTGATTTGTAGGGTTCCTTAGGAACTAATCTTAGGACCTCTGCCTTTTTCATTATATTTACGTAACATTCATCATTCTTTAAAAATTCTATCATAATTATGCGCACGATACATAGATTTTATACTGATGATATTTTGATAGCCAACGATCGTATTAATAAGCAGAGATGACAAAGGCAGATGGAATTATTCCTTTTTTTGCAGCGAGTAGATAGATTTGTATCTATTCGCCTCATGAGAATGGATTCGTGTTGCCCAGTGGTGTCCTCGAGAGCCAATAAAACACGAGTCTGTCTAATCTCTGCAAAAAAGTCGTCATTTCATACACCTTTGTTCTCTCTATTAATAAGTACCTGGCGACCTTAGTACACTATTGCAATTTACATTTACTTAAAATGAATCCAGCTTAATCGCCTGTATTGATTTTAGGCAACAAAACTTCGCGTGAAATAGTTAAAAATAATTTGGGATGGAATATTAACGATCACTCCTTGCCTTTACTCGACATTAAATCGATGACCTTTTAAGATTAAAGCAGCATGTCAGTTCCCGTACAAGAAAATCCCAGTCTTGTTTGAAAAATTTTTCATTTTGTTGTGTTAGCTTATCATTAATTCACAAATCTCCCGAACACTTGTTTCATAAGAAAACTTAGAACCGATGCGGCGTTCATAACACTAAAATCCGGAGCAGAGGACTGCTTACAACTTCTATTCACAGGATTGTTATGTACGAGAGAAGTTTTGCTTATCAAATTGCTAAACTCTACAACTCCGTACCGGATCATCTTAAAAACATACGTGCCCTAGTTTGAGTTGCTCATTAGGGATATACATATACTTCCTGCCGACCAGAAAAGCCCGAACCGATTGCCTTGGATTCTCTTCGCTTTTTACTTCTGAGATTGGGACACTGTGAGTTCATGCCGTATGAGTTCTGATTTCGAGCGCTATTTATCTGTATTTGTATCTATATTATATTATATTACCTGATTACCTCTTTATACTACAAGGCGTATGATTGCATCTGTTACTGTTTTGCTTGTCAAGTTATTGCACAAGTTTCATATTATACTTAGTTGCTAGGCGTTTATACATAGACTCCTGAGACCTGCGAAGCTCGCTCTTTTATTGTCATTTAAATTTAGAAAGACAAAAGTACATTGGCGTGAAGTTGCCGTATTTTTAAAGCGGTTGCTTCTTATTTCTTTTCAATACTTGATGGAAAATAATACTGCAACAAGTTTCATTCTACGCTTAATGTGGCGCAACCCTACTTCATTGCCAGGAGCGTTATGAAATTTGCCAAAGGTCTTCAGAGTAATCAAATTTACTTTTTATATTTTTTTTTATTTAAAATCACAGATCTTAGAGGTAGTTCTAGTAGCTTTAGCAATATAATTTGTGTCATTGTATTAACCAACAAATACCAACGAAGAAATTGACGTATTTGTATATGCTGGTACGGCTGAAATTTTCCCCACGATAATCGAGGCGTCCTCCATTCCGTATTGTGTAAATACCCATTCTCTTAAAATTTTGTATAAAGTGTTGCATTTTTATGTAACTTTCCACTTGTTCTGATAATTAATACATATATTTTTTTGACCGTCAGTTTAATTTTTTACAAAAAGCTATGGCGACAACGTTTGATGTACGAATACCTTTTTCCTTACCTGTAAATAAGAATAATTAAGAATCTTTGGATTCGGTGTTCATTGGAAAAGTTATTTGACACGTATATTTATGGCCATAACGATTAAAGTGCAACATTTTCGCTTGCCTTCCAGTGGTGTTTAACTATGAAAGGAAGGATGCAGAACTGCTTCGTTACATATCGGCACTTCCCGGCATTCTACGCTGTGTGCCTGTTGATAAGTGTCGAAATTGAACGGAAAGCATTAAAAATGTTGAAAACGCGTAGAAATGCATCATTTCCAGATTTAATATATAATGGTAAAGAAATCAGGTACTTAGTTTGCGATAAATGTTTATTATGTTGGAAACCAGATGCATATATATGTGTAGAAACCATGTAAATAGAGCAACACACAAATAAAAAAAAAACAGAAGAAGAGTATGAAGAATTTCTACGTGATTTAATCATTATGTTAAATGCGTGCAATATACCTTTGCAAAAATCGGACAAACGACGTTTCGTTAATTAATACAAGAGATACAATCCAACGTGGGAACTATCAAGTCCACAGACCCTTCGTAGGTATTTGTCGTCTGCGCGAGAAGAGTGAGAATTATGTGAACACCGCAGTGAAAAGTGAACGGTTATGTCTAACTATAGATGAAACTATAAACATTTAATAATTTCCACAGCAATAATTGTAGCACAAACAACGATCTTGAAAGGACCGTCACACCCCTATTTGCTAAGATTTTTCTGCGTATAAGCAGATATATATACCGTAACGGGCGGGCCTCAGAGAGACCACTGTAGAAACATACGCTATGATACAGGTGTTAAAGGCTTCACATTCGGATTACTCTTCAGACATCTGAGCATATTCGGTAAGCTGTTTACTGTTGCTGTTTTATGTTTGCATTTTCATAAATTCTTATAGTGTTTTTTATTCTAAATAGCGCCCGCGTTTATTTCGGTTAACCCAGCGCAGTGACGCTACTGGTAGGTTTCGCTCTAATTACATTGACCAACAAGGTTTTGTACCGTAAGTTATTAACTTATTGAACAGCATATATAAAGTAACAGAGAAGAAAGAAAAAAACTTACGAAAATCTGAAAATTATTAGAAACGATAAAGTACAAAGACTATTTCTGGAATATTTTGGAATATTAAAGCTGCTGGCTGTAATATGTTCCTTAAAGTGCACATTCCACATTCTCACTTGGATTTTTGTCCGGAAAATATGGGCGACGTTAGCGGCGAACACATCGCAAGACATCGTGCAATGGAAGAACTGTATCAGGGTAACTTGAATTCTGTTATGTTAGCAAATTACTGTTGGATGTTAAGAAGAGATGCTGTAGATATTGTTTATAAGAAACGGAGCAATATTACTTCACATTTCTAATTGTAATAATTTGAAATATACATTAAATTATGATCTAGTCTAAAAAGCTTTTCGTTGAAATATAAAAAAAAATCGAGCTAACTTGACCTTCTACCTTTTATTAAAATAAATGTTTATATGTTTTCTATTGAAATTTGTATAAATTATTTTAGGGCAAAATCAAAAGTAAAATTTGTTGGCCAGTGTTATAATTATAATTAGACTTCATACGCAATGTGGAACTGGTACGTTCAATTTCGCATTAATAAGAAAATAAATTAAAAGCGAAGAATTTTGATATATGATAACTACAGAGGACAAAGGTGACTGAAATTATACCTATTTGGTAGCGACTAAATCGACTCGTGTTTTGTTGACTTTCGGGGAAACCAGTAAGCAATGCGAACCCTTCCTTTTGAGACGAATAAACACGAGTATGTCTAGTCGCTGCAAAAAAGGAATGATTTCACTCGCTTTCATCGTCTCTAGTGATAACTAACAACCATCTGCTTTTATCACAAAGATTAAAAATCAAATCTATTATCTTAAACGAAGGCAGAACGTATGGCTTTACTAGTGTCGCCAAACCGTGATAATCAACCCCTTTATTATTGGTTGTTCGTAGAAATACACTCCGCCAAAAAAGTATCGCATAATTTAGTTTTGAATGATAAAAGTATCGCATAATCTTTGTTTGTAGCATAAAGTTGTAAATATACTTTAATGCGCTCTAAGATATAATTTCTATGATTATTTAAATAACATACAGGCCAAATAAAAACAAGAACTCATACTTGAGATTCTTATTAAAACAAGAAATTATAATTTTGGAAAGAAAAATGTCATAACAGTAGCTTTTAATACTGTATTGCCACCTCCGGCTCTTATGACCGCTCGCATACGGTTTGGCAGAGATTCGATTAACCTCCGTATATAAGCCTGATCCAAATTCTCCCACTCGTCACGGACAGCATTTTCTAGTCCATGCAGGTCCGCAACATTTTGGGTTCGTATCCGTCTGTGAAGGAGGTCCCACACGTGCTCGATAGGGTTCATGTCCGGACTTACCGCAGGCCAATCTAAAACTGGAATACCGACATCGTTAAGGTATTCCTGGACGATTATTGCAACATGCGGCCGTGCATTATCGTGCATTAACATGAATTCGTTTCCTATAATTGCGCATATGGTACTACATGTTCTTCTAAAATGTCCGTTATATACCTGTGGGCAGTCCGTGTACCTCTGTCTACTGGTACTAACTCTGTACGATCTGTTCAACAGATGCCTCCCCAAACCATAATAGAGCCACCAGCGAAATTAGGTCTAGGTCTGATATTACACTGCGAATAGCGCTCACCGTCTCGTCTGTACACTGAGATACGCCTATCTGAGGTGTAAAGACCAAATCTTGACTCATCTGTGAAGAGTATATTGGCCCAGTCATTAATGTTCCAATTTACATGTTCTCTGGCAAACCTTAAGCGAGCCACTCGGTGGTTCCTAGTGAGACGAGGGGCTGCTCTTTACAGCTACTCTAGCTCTTAATCTACTCTGTCGCAACCTATTCCGAATAGTTTGAGTACTCACACGAGTATTTCTGACTCTAGCCAAGTCGTTCTGCAATTGTCTCGCAGTTACATGTCTTACATTGTACATATACATGTGTTGCATGCTTGTTGTAGTAAATAGCGGTCATCTTGGCGAGTAGAACATCTTGGATGACCTGCTACAGGTCTTCTACTGTAATTGCCTGTTTCCCTATATCTGGCTACGGCTCTAGAAACACTTGACTGATTGATGTTCATCAAATTAGCAACGTATGCTTGAGATCGTCCATCTTCGATTAAAGCAACTATAGCAGCCACTTGTTCTGAAGTTAAATTGCTCATTTTAGTTTTAAAAGCGTTGGTACAGAACTCTGACTTCGCACTTTAAAATTTGTCCGTATAGGAAGACTTTCAATAAACAACCTGACACATATGCATTTTTCTAAATGTGTTCTTTTAGAAAAAGAAAAGTAAAAAAGCTATGTTCCATGATTTTGTTAGTGTTTTTATAGTTCACATACACGAGGCAAACTTTTTGTGAACGTATAAAGATATCTTGGTTTATAAATGCCCTTTTTTAGTTTATGCGATACTTTTTTGGCGGAGTGTATATTTGTATTGTGCTATTAATAACTAAATTTGTCGTGAAATATACCGCGTTTTGTATTTTTGACATAATTTGATTTCACATGACAGTTCAACGCAGATCAAGAGGGTGTATTTATTTTGTAGTAAAATATGTGCTCCATGTATTGCATCATTATCATTATGATAATTAAATGGAATCGTAATGCAGAAATAGCTATTATTTAGTGCCCAAAGATTTTGTGAAGAGAGGAAGAACCAAATAAATTAATTTTACATCTAAATTATTTTGGTAAAAAGAACATACAACAAACCATATTAACAGTGTATTTCATTGGTTGCCCTGGGGCAAGCTAAACGTATATAACCCAATTCTTAATATTGGTATAGATATCAGAGAAGGTATTAGAATATTACATAACAGGGAAAAAGTTTAGGAATATTTATCGGAATCCTTCTTGAATACTGCTTTCTCTAACCACTACACCGTGACCAGCACTTCGAAATACAAACAGGATTCTTGGCATGTAACACCAAACACTTCGTTGACAATTACATTCAAAATCAATAGCAAATTTTTGTAAACTTATCATTTCAAAAATGCAAAGATGACGAAATAAATGGATTCTTTATTTTAGAAGTAGCGTAATACAACACGATACAGGGGCGCAACTAAAGCACTGATTCTACGCTATTCTCTGGTATCTTACACGGCACATGACCGTACAAATTGAAATTTTACTGACCAAGTAATAGGGTTAGCAAGCAAGCCGAATAGATTTCAAAACGGTGCCGGTAATCGGTAATAGAGATACATTTTGAAAACCGTACGAAAGTGAACCATCAAAAGCACAATCGATTTTACAGTTAATTAACACTAGAACGGCCAGAGCAAATGATCTACTCGATCGAATAATTTGGAAGGATAAAGACTAGATTTCATTTGAACGGAAAAATGAGTAGGCTCAATTGTGTTTATTACACAAGTGGAAACTCCCTTATTACATTGGAAAAAAATTTAAAATGCTAGGAATTAACGCCTAGATATTAGTTTGATTTAGTGCAGTAATGAGCAGGGTGAAGTATCGGCGCACTATGCTGTACAAATACATACGTGCATTTTTAGGTAAAATATTTCCGGAAGCCTAAATAGGAGAAAGAGGATCAATGAAGCGGCTTGAAGAGTCATATAATTGAACTCTCATACTATTACATCTGGAAAAGCATTAGGCATCTGATGACATCTGGCGCCAATCAATGCAATTTGCAAAAAAATTAAATTCCATTATGTGAGTCAATTGAAATTGAACCAGACTCGTAGAATACACACGACAGAGGAAATACGCTATAGGCTGATTACACATACATAAATAAGATTATTGATTATCTTTGCGAAATTATTATGCCGTGCACCTGTTACACACGTATTCAATGTATGTATATTCACAAGTACTGTTGCGTACGCATACCAGTTGAATAGCAGGAAATAACTGATTATTAATGACAAGGTAAAGCTTCTAATTTACTTCGGCGTTAATAACGGGGTTTCCGATGCGTATTGTATTGCGTATAGTTAAGAACGTGTGCCCGGAACAAACAGATCCATCCAGAATGAATTAATAACCAATTTTCGAAGACTTCAAGTTTCAGTTTCTAGTAATTTCTACAGACGGAAAATACTTAGCTTATAACTTGCAATAATATCGTGTATACAGTAACATGTAGCGAGAAAATTGGAATACATAAAAAGAAGTAGATGTTACTTTTTTTAATAAATACTTAGCAAGTAAAATTTCTACGCTACTGCATCCCCTAATACGTATGTACGTATAACAGGAGAAAACCTAGCCTTTTTGAAAAGGCCTTAAGGCATCATAAACTAAATAGTACGCTCGCGTAAATTGGACCACCACATTACCTCAAATGTGGTGGTAAAAAAAGATTTAAGCATAAATGGTAAAGCTTTTCTACGTAAAAACTAAAAAGCTAAATTTGAAGAATAGATACTTCTAGAAAATTACTAGATTTATTTAACTCTTTTCGTGAGAAGTTTTTTTTCTTTTTTGAATAGTTTAGGTAAGTTTATACGGTATGTTAATAAAGCAAACAGATTTTTAGGAATTAATTTATTTCTTCTAAGAATGTAAATTCCTCGTATGATAACAAATACATTACTTAACAATTTCAAATATAGTGCAATATTATTGTAATATACAGTCTTATTCGGATATAGTACGAAAAAAAAAATTAGGTGAAAGAAATGCATGAGTAATGCCTAAATACAAAGTATTATGGTTCTATGTGCACGTAGTAACGAGAAAATGATTTTTCTTTATTCGAGTCCCACTCTGTCTTAGTTAACATATGGGAATCACCGGCAGTCGCTGAAGCAGCGTTCGGATATCCATTTAGTATGCACATAGCATTCACCGTCATTACACGCAATTGCAATGGCATCCTATACGAATATCGAATACACCGATATGATTTTGATTTATGGCGAAACAGGACAAAATAGTCTTGCGGCAGAAAATTTGTACGCGGAACGGTTTCCCAATCGGCGGCATCCATCATCCGAGACAATTGTGAGAACCGTGTATCGACTTCGAGAAACAGGATCAGTATTTCCACGTTTCGAAGGTCGTGGCCGTCATATATCACGTAGAGTTCAGCAAGCAGAAGAGCATATTTTAAACATCGTTGAGGCGGAACCAGGCATAAGTACTACAACTTTAGCCCAGCAAGTAAATGTGTCCCAAACGACGGTGCATCGAATTTTGAAAAATAATTTACTTCATCCGTATCACATCCAGCGCGTGCAAAGATTAACGGAATTAGATTATCCTCGCCGTCTTGCCTTCTGCGAGTGGTTTCAACGCACCGAAGTTCGTCAACCACGTCTTGCGTCAGTAATTCTCTTTACCGACGAATCCACGTTTACAAGAGATGGTATTTTGAATTACCATAATATTCACCACTGGGCAGACGAAAACCACACGAGATACACCAAGGCGCCTCGCAAGTTAGGATATCTGTCAATGTTTGGGCGGGTTTAGTAGGCGATTACCTACTTGGACCACATGTGCTCCCACAACGATTAAATACAGAATCCTATTTACAGTTCCTCCGAGATGAATTACCCGAGTATTTGGATGAGATACCACTAGCGATACGGCAACAATTGTGGTTTATGCATGACGGAGCACCCGCGCATAGTAGTCGAGTAATTCAAGCATTTTTGAACCAAAGATTTCCACAATGGATTGGACGTGGAAGTCGTACTCCATGGCCACCTCGTAGTCCCGATCTAAATCCATTAGACTTTTTTCTGTGGGGATACATGAAAAGCTTGGTATATGATCGTCGCCCTGATATTGAAAATGTCGAAGATCTGCGAAATCGCATTTATGTTGCAGTTCAACGCATTCGCGAAGACATGGTAAATTTTACTCGTGTGCATAATAACTTTCGTCGCCGAATTGATGCCTGTATTAGAGCTCACGGTGGACGTTTCGAACATTTTTTACATTAATAAATTATTTTGTCCTGTTTCGCCTAGATCGGTCCTTGTTAGGACCACCACAAATTTCATAAAAAGAAAAAGAATGTATAACTACAAATAACTCAAAACCCGACATTTCGGATGCATTAACTTTAAACATTAAGAACGCAAATCATATGGTTATCGGCATATTCAATGTAAACACATAAACACTTCGACATCAGCTGTACGACAGACTAATGCATTTCAATAGACTATTCACTATTCATAGCATCTACAATGCTTTATCGATTTTTATTTGCATCTGGGTTAACTTTGATTCATCAGCGGTATTTATATAATATAGGAGAAACAAAGATATGGACCGGCTTTACCTGCATTTTGGGCCCTAAAATTTGAACAAAATGTATATGTTACAAATAAATTTCTTTTTAAATTTTCAGTAACACATTAATAGGTAGTCTTCAGATTTCGGTAGCTTAAGTGCTATTTACAGGTAACCCTGTATAGTCAGTCCAATCCTTCCTGGCCGGTGGGGGAAAATATGGCGCAGACTGAAATGGCAAGAGGTAATGCTCATAAAGCGTGTAACACACTAACAATCATTGAAACGATTACCTTATGTACTGGTATTCCTACCACTACCGCCCAGATTAGTTCCGGTGCATTTAATTATCAGCTGCTAGGGGCGTATACACTTCAAGGTAAGCTATTTTTTCATCTTTATGATTGATGAGTCCGCAAAAATAACTTCGTATTACACATCCACTACTCAGAAATTTCTCGGCGTAGAAGGACTATGAGAGGCTGGAGGGATACGGAACCGCTTCGTTATGTGTCGGCACTTCACGGCATCCTATCCTGTGTGCCTGTTGTGTCGGAATTCGACGGAAAGCATATCTCGCAAAGAACTGTGACGTCATCTTGTGGAACTGGTGTTGATTCCGTCTTTCTGGTGGCGCAAATAGTTCTTAGTTTTAATTACAATAAAGTTCCAAAACGGATAATCCTTGTTGACGGTTTGTGATTTGGCAATTTCATTGTTTTTCAGATCTCCTTTATTCGATAAATGAAATACTTCCCCTTCTACCGTTTCTTCTTCATAATCGATTTCTGTTGTTGTTTGACGATAGAAAAAGTTGATATAAATCTTGATGAAATATCATCTTTCATTCGCAAAATTTCAATGCAATAACATACCTCAACATTGACAAGTGTGGATAGATTAATAAATTTCCGTGGAACAACATTATTCAACAAATATAAACAATAAAGATTTTGGTAATGTTTTGAACATCGCTAAACCTAATTGAGGAAAAACGCTAATTTTAGCATCTCTCTTCTATTCATATACCCGACAAAAAAAAATATTTACAAGTATCTCTTACATTCGTCGCTTACACATCCTAAAATTAAAACATGCGAAAAATGAAAAGGCAGACGAAAGGTCTCTTGCCATTTTAATACATATAACATGTGTATGCCCTACCCCGATAAATCAAAGATAACTTGAATACGGCAACGGTCTGTTCTCTTTATTTGTCAAACTTGTCTTTTTAAGTAAATAGTTTCGTAAGCGTCTAATTCTCAAGGCGAAATTATGTTTTTAATCAGATTGATAGGTTATGTTTATCTGTTGTGCTACACTTGACGATTCTATTCTATCGTATCGATAATCCTAATGTGCTTGCTGAACCTAGTTCCTATCGCTCTTTTAATTTAACTAATAGAGCTTTTTTCACAATCACTACATGCAGTTTTATATATTACCGGCCTTTTCATCGTATCCGATTTATTATTATTTATTTGCAATGATTACTATTCTATAGACGCATATCGCTTGGAGAAATCCTACGTGAGACATTCTGGGACCTTAATCCTAACAGAAACTACAGGTAAGGAATTTGTTAAACTCACTTTTCGCATCTCGCAATCTTCGCAATCTTCGCATATCTGCAAAGGTGTTAGCAAAGCTTTTAGGGATCAAGATAGGAACAACGTATGTTTCAACTCACGAAATACAGTTACAATCTAAAAATTTTAGCAATGCGGAAGGCAAACTAGATATGAAGAAAAGGCGGGGAACTTACAAAATTGCATTGAGTGATTGTGATAGAACCTATATCGATTGACCAGATTCGTAGAGTACATTAGGAAACATCGGTATGGTGGAATAGAACCGTCAAATGTGGTACAACACACAAACCAAACCAAGCATAATATTAAATTAGAAAGTCTGAAATACAACCAGTTTAGTTTGATTTTTTGCAATAAGCATACACATGTTTTATGTTTCGTATTACAACGACAGCAGACGCTTCTGTCTATATTTTCGTATTTTTCGCATATTTTAGTTTTAGTGCGGTATAGGGAGACCAAAAAAGCTACTTGCAAACAATATTTATTCTCGAATGTCGGGATAGAACGGGCATGTTAGAATTAGAATCTTTTCTCACATCATTGGGTCTACGGATCGACCCATCCTCGAAATTGAATACTTGAGTGGTGCGGAGTGTGCCGATACTATAGTGTAGTTGGTCAACAAATAATTATATAAAATTTAAATTAGAATACTATAACTAAAAAATTATTCTAGATTAATATAATGTATAAATGCAAATTTTATTAAATTATTTATATCAAGAACACTGCAGAATTGTTTGTACTAAACTAAATTATATAAATAAATATATTAAATACTAAAATATTTAATAATTATTCGAATACGTTCAGCTTGCCTGAGGAAGTGCGTACCGCACCAAAGCGGTAGTATTGTATAGAACTATGTGAGTTGAGACTTTTACGTGTATTTTTTCGTTTTTGATACATTTTTTCATTAACCGCCAATAACCGCCAAAATAAAAAAACGTAGGAACTCACGGTATTATAGGTATAGGTGGAAAGTCAGATCTTCTACTAATAAATTACTATAACAATGAACCCTGTTTATCAAATTGAACCTTGTTTGTAAATGTAAAAATTACCCATTTATTCACTTATTTTGTGAGCAGCCAAGCAAAGCTTAGGGACTTTAATTTAATAGGTGTATTTCTTTACAGCAATAAACCTGTATATTGTTACTTATACACTCCGTCAAAAAAGTATCGCATAATTTAGTTTTGAATCATAAAAGTATCGCATAATCTTTGTTTGTAGCATAAAGTTGTAAATATACTTTAATGCGCTCTAAGATATAATTTCTATGATTGTTTAAATAAAATACAGGCCAAATAAAAACAAGAACTCATACTTGAGATTTTTATTAAAACAAGAAATTATAATTTTGGAAAGAAAAATGTCATAACAGTAGCTTTTAATACTGACTGTTGCCACCTCTGGCTCTTATGACCGCTCGCATACGGTTTGGCAGAGATTCGATTAACCTCCGTATATAAGCCTGATCCAAATTCTCCCACTCGTCACGGGCTGGGGCAACATTTTGGGTTCGTATGCCGGTCTGCTGAAGGAGGTTCCACACGTGCTCGATAGTGTTCATGTCCGGACTTACCGCAGGCCAATCTAAAACTGGAATACCAACATCGTTAAAGTATTCCTGGACGATTATCGCAACATGCGGTCGTGCATTATCGTGCATTAACATGAATTCGTTTCCTATAATTGGCGCATATGGTACTACATGTTCTTCTAAAATGTCCGTTATATACCTGTGGGCAGTCAGTGTACCTCTGTCTACTGGTACTAACTCTGTACGACCTGTTAAACAGATGCCTCCTCAAACCATAATAGAGCCACCAGCGAAATTAGGTCTAGGTCTGATATTACACTGCGAATAGCGCTCACCGTCTCGTCTGTACACTGAGATACGCCTGTCTGAGGTGGAAAGACCAAATCTTGACTCATCTGTGAAGAGTATATTGGCCCAGTCATTAATGTTCCAATTTACATGTTCTCTGGCAAACCTTAAGCGAGCCGCTCGGTGGTTCCTAGTGAGACGAGGGGCTGTTACAGCTACTCTAGCTCTTAATCCACTCTGTCGTAACCTATTCCGAATAGTTCAAGTACTCACACGAGTATTTCTGACTCTAGCCAAGTCGTTCTGCAATTGTCTCGCAGTTGCATGTCTTCGACGTAATGCTTGTAGTAGTAAATAGCGGTCATCTTGGCGAGTAGAACATCTTGGACGACCTGGTACAGGTCTTCTACTGTAATTGCCTGTTTCCCTATATCTGGCTACGGCTCTAGAAACACTTGACTGATTGATGTTCATCAAATTAGCAACGTATGCTTGAGATCGTTCATCTTCGATTAAAGCAACTATAGCAGCCACTTGTTCTGAAGTTAAATTGCTAATTTTAGTTTTGAAAGCGTTGGTACAGAACTCTGACTTCGCACTTTAAAATTTGTCCATATAGGAAGACTTTCAATAAACAACTGAACAAACCTTACACATATGCATTTTTCTAAATGTGTTCTTTTAGAAAAAAAAAAAGTAAAAAAGCTATGTTCCATGATTTTGTTAGTGTTTTTATAGTTCACATACACGAGGCAAACTTTTTGTGAACGTATAAAAATATCTTGGTTTATAAATGCCCTTTTTTAGTTTATGCGATACTTTTTTGGCGGAGTGTATATTAAAATTTTATTTTGTTTTATTTTATTTTATAAGCTTAGACTATTTTATTTATTTTGTAAAAGTAATATTTTGTTTATGTTCATTTTATGATGAATTAAATGTTTCATTTGTTTTGCTTTATATAAATTTATAAAATACGTATTCAGCATGATTTAAACTTAGACATGTACACCTAAAAATACGTTTAATTTCTTATAAAGTTAGCAAAAAATATAAAATTCGTCAATGTTCCAACTAAAAAAATATCTTTATTAGTCATTTATTATGTTGTTACGTATCGGATAGGCAGAAAATTTCCGGCAGTAACGTACACGTACATACAAAGTATCCAAACTTCGTCGGAAGCCGAACGTATGAACTGAAACTACTGCTTGCCGTTGTTCTTTCGCTTGTGAGACACGCAGCGCTCTGACCCGCACTATCGTTGGTTTCTGATTTTTGCGCTTATAGATGGGTACAACAGGTAGGAGCAAGAGGTGGTGTATCAAATAAGAAGGCGAGCGTCTGGGTAGCCGCGAGTTATATAGTATCTTTTGCGGCTATATAGTGGGCGGCTGCTGTCGTCCAACCAGACGTTCATCTCCGGTAGGATTTGGAGGTGGCCCTAGCGTTAGATATTGAACATTTGAATGCGTACACGAAGAACCGAATTATGAAATCCATATGTATTTGAATTTTGATATATACGAAAAAGTAGCATATTTATTTCATTTTTTTGTCAAGAGAATTGTTTATTTAATAAATATATTTTGTGTGAATACGTACCGGGTTTAATTTTAAGAGCAACTGACTAAGCGAGTAAACATATAAAAATTATATATAAGCAATTGGTCGTTTCGCCTCGCAAGAAAGATACACCGAAGCAAACGACTAGCGGCATTGTTCTTCAAACTAGAAGAACGTAACGCTAACGTTTCGATCATCTTCCTTAGAAACAACAATTAACAATGAAGGATAGATGAATTTGCAAATTATTACTTTCTTTAAATTTTGTATATAAATTTCTTTTATTTTTTTCACAAGAAAGATACCCCGAAGCAGACGACTAGCGGCATTGTTCTTCAAACTAGGAGAACGTAACATATCCAGTGCATATACGGGAATACGTATTCGTCGATATAATAAAGTGTCGAATTCACTTCCACGACACTGCTTTTAATCTTCCTTTATTCTATTTTTATTCTAATAAAATACTCCTTTGCAAAAGAATCTATATTTCCTACAAACACAGAACATTCTCACTATATCTCTTACTAACCTCTACTACTAAAACGAAAGCAATATTGCCGACTACTACAAGAGTCATTTGTTAAAACAATTAAATTGTTTGTTGGATCTATTTTGATAAGAAAAAATACATTGGTGAACATTTTCATTATATTTACGTACCTTTTTTGTTCAATATATGTATGTCTCAGTACATTGACTATTATATGGAACTGTAAATTTGTAAATTATGTATATAATGAAAACCTATTAGGTTGGCAACATTGTAGTAGTATAGAGAGAAACATTATGTGCAGGTTTTATTACCTATAGCGATGAACGTAGAAAATCGGGACATTTTTATTTTCTTCTGAGGTCATAAAGACTCAATAACATTAATCTTCATTCTTTTTATTACCCATCGCTGAACATACTACTTAAAGAAGTAAGGCAGTTTTTCTTGGCAGCGCTTTACTTTCATAAAGTTTTTTTACGATTTGAAAATTGTCAATTAAAGCTAATGTATTTTCTTAGCGTAATGTCAACGGGCAATTTTGCAGTTCCATTTACAGAACTCTTTATTTTATTTCATTTCCTGCTTCTGTTCTCGCCCCGCCAAATTGCTAGTCTAACTAACATCTACGTCCATAGCGCACTCATTTTCTACCAACCCCTACAGCGATTACATCATTTCTTCTTTCGTTGAATTTGAATTGAGATAAATATAATTCCTCTCTTGTATAGTCGTGGCTCGCTTTTTCCACGAGGAAATTATACTCCTATACGAACGACGCTATCATTACAATTTATCTATTTAACAGAGAAATACCTTTCCCGCGAGCTGGTCGCTCTTTGGATGGATAGACGCGATGGAACGCTGAGAAGAGTTAAGACCGGGAAAACTCCCAGTTTTTATCTGACTTAATTGTTTAAACATTATGAATGCATTCAGAAGTGTAGTTTTGAAGTCCCGCTATTTTTGTAATTGCTTTTTTTATTTTTGTTAATGTAGAGCTTGTCATGCTTTGTTTCGTTTATCTTGCCTTATTCCGTGTACAAAGCATTGCAGAAAGCGGAATACGGCGCAAACGACAAAGCATTTAGAATTAGTATTTCGTTGCGTTAAACTGTTCACCATAGCCTACTTTTTGACACAAGCCTCACTCTACTGGTATTTGTGCGATGGTTGCCATCTTGTTTTTTTTTTAATTTTAAATGGGAACAAAGGTTTAATCTAAATATTTACGCCAAAAATAAAAAATAAATTCTTAATAATATGCAAACAAAAACTTTTGCGCGTTTTTTACGATGATAACATTGTAACCTGCGTTAATTCTGATATACCGGGTGTTCATTCAATTTCTCGCCCAAAATTTTTGGAAATCTAGAAATTTATGAAAACTTTCCTGAAACAAGTAAAAAGTATTATCGGGGAGGGCAACCTTTTATGAAAAAATTGGCTCACGCACTTGAACACCTTAATCCCGGAAGCTTCTCCCTTAAAATTCTTAAATGGGACAAGGTATCGAGCAACAAAAATATGTTTCAGATATGCTTTTATACCGATTTCGCGTTCCTTGATTGATTTAATTTTTACAGAATATTAAAGTAATGGTCGCGAAAATTGAATCAACGAACGTAAAATCGGCATAAAAACCTACCTCAAACGTACATTTCTATTTTCTAAATAACTGCAAAGAGGATGACAAATATTTTGCATCAAACATAACATAAAACTTAAATAACCATAAGATTATCTATTTTTTTTTGTTTTTTGGGAAATTTATAAAGGTTTTTTTTTAATATTGGTTTCTCTTCCGATACTCTTAAAATAGATTTACCAGCTAGGAACACAAAACAAATCACGCCAAACCAGTTTCTTAAAAATCTCAAAAACGAATCGATCAATTTAAAAAAACTAAAGGCTAAAATATACTATTTCAAAAGACCATTAAAATGAGGTATTACTCGATACCCTTTCCGTTTAAGATTTTTGAACAGGTAACCCTCGAGAACAGGTAATTAAAGTAGATGAGTCAATTTTTGTATAAACAGTTGTCCCCCTCTATAATACGTCTTACCTACCACAGGAAATTTTTCATAAATTTCTAGATTTCTAAAAATTTAGGATGGGAAGTTTTCGAATGAACATCCCTTCATTCGAATATACGAAAATACGTTCAACATTGCGAATATTTTTCATAATAATAGGTGAGAGAATGGCTTATTATAGTAAGTTGCTGCTGGTTATTGTAGAGACGATGAAAGCAAAAGAGCGGCACGCTTCAGAGGCATATACAGGCAGAGCAACAATGATTTGTTCTGCCTGTAAATGTTGTGACGTTACAACTATCGTCTCGGAGGTTATCTGTCTTCTACTGGCAGAAAGCTAGATTTATAAAAGAAAATTTCTTTTTCTGTCCTACTATTTTTGGAAGGTAGGTGATAGAAGGATATTATGTTATGCTATGTTATTGCGGCCACTGCCAAGCTCGAACTCCTAGTTTTGCGGAGACAGTAGCTAATACAGTCGAAGACGGCTACCTGCATGTTCTCGTGTAGTAAGTATTTGCTATGGTATCTCTTGTAGGTCTCCTTACTACTGACTCCTCATAAAAGCGGAAAATTTGTAGTGCATACATAGTGCAGTTATATCGCACAAGTGGAATTCGTAACGCCGAAATTTAGATACTCTGATAAAAGTATGTACATACGGTCTCTTGCTCGATATTGAATACTTGTTTAATGCTTGAAATAAAGTAGGGACTTACGGTGATTTCTCATTGAAGCGCTTGCCAAAGTTGCGATTTTTTCATTTAATGCAATTTTACAGGTTTCTGCTCAGTTGCGTATATTAAAATGAATTTAAATGTTTCAATGTTAAATAACTTAAAACGAAAATACTAAGAAGCCTTAACATCTGCATAAATACTACGGCAATATCTAAAACCAAATGCAATATCAAAATAAACGACTTACAAGGGAATAGGAAAATGTGTTTCACCGATTTAAATGAAACTTTGTGGATTTATAGACGAATCTAGTAGTTTTAGCAGCCCAATCTCCCGTTAAGGAGTTATCGGTTACCGTAAGCTCAAGATTACGCTTCAGTGTTTCATTTAATAACTCAGAAACAATGAGAGATATCGAAAAAAAGTTAAGACAAGATTTTATCTGTTTTATATGTCCTAAACGACGGTGTAACTGTTTTCCCGATATTAAGCATTTCAGAAGCCCACTATAAGGCTTTTCAGAATTGTTTATTACACGAATACAGTGGCTATGTAGAATATATATGTACAGCTCTGGCCATATGTTATAGTCCAGATAGCTAATTTTCAATTATAAGAAAAGTAAACGCAATAAAGTCAAATAAAAATTATTTATTTTTAAATAACATAGTAATAAGTAAGATTAGTTTTTATTAGGGCTTTTACCCTCTTTGGCATACTAGGTATTAACTTTTTAGATATTTGGCAAAATCAATTACCGTTCTTGCAAAATTATTTTTTTTTAAGGTAATCAGTCTGTAATGACACTTTATGCCTTCGTATATATTTTTAAAAATACGCCACAAATTTTCAATTGGTGACAAGTCAGGCGATTGGGGAGGCCATTCTAGTAATGGTACTTTGTTTTGTTTAAACCATCTCATAACTGCCTGAGATTTATGGCACGGCGCATTATCTTGCCGAAAGAAATATTGGCCTGACTCCCATTCATAAAATTTTACAATGGATGGCTCCAGTACTTCTTCCAACATTTCAATGTACCGCATGCCGTTCATTCACTCCTCACATATTTATGTTACTTCAACTGTTCAACTCCCTCTGCTGTCATACACCCCCGTATCATAGTATTTCCTCAGCCAAATTTAACAATATTAACTATACATCATGGGTGATACTCTTCCCCCCGTCTCCTGCTCACGTACTGACCACCAGGCGTGCTGAATAACTGCAAATAAACGAAACTGCTTTCTAAGTTTAATGCTTATTTATTTTGTTGTCGTGATAACTAAGTGTAAGTTTAAGCATGCCAGTTGCTTACCTCTATATTACATTCATCAGACTATACAACTTTTTGCTAATCGTTTTCTGTCTAATTTTTATATTTTTGTGCCCCCAAGCAAGTAATTTCTTTTGCCTTTCTGTGAGAAGCGATTTGCGTCGCGGTCTAAGTCCATGTAAATTTGCTGACACGAACTGTCTTCGTACCGTACGTGCTGAAATTTCAACACTATGCTGGTCTCGAAAGTCTGTAGAGAGTTGTTTACAAGTTCTTCTTCTGTCTTCTCTATTCGATATCAGTCTCTTTCTGTTACTTTTAAGTCGGTTCTTGTACAATCCTGTTTGTAAGAATCGTTTTACGGCGTTCTGTACTGCACACTTGGAACGTTTCATTTGTTTTGCGATGTTCCTTTGCGATATTCCCTTCACTCGATTGACGTTTTTTAATTTAATTTAGAAGCAAAAAGGGAACACATTTTCTTATTTATCGCCGTTTCTTAGAACTGTCATTTACAAATTCAGTACCTACGTTCCCACGCTTTACGACCACCAGACGCTTTACTTGGAATTTTGATAATGGCATAAAAATATGGATTTCAGGTATTTTTCTTTTTTTTAATAGAAAAATGAGGAATGGGGTGTTGTTTTCGTAAATAGTTACTTGATATCGGAAACAGTTACACCATCGTTTAGGACATATAAAACAGATACAATCTTGTCATAACTTTTCTTCGACATCTCTCATATTTTCGTTATTAAGTGAAACGCGGAAAGATAATCTTGAGGTTAGGGTGGCCGACAATCCCTTAACGGGCGATTGGGCCGCTAAGATAGTTGCCGTTGGTCATACAGTAAATTGGTCTATAAATTCACCAAGTTTCATTTAAATCGGTGAAACACATTTGCCTACCTTCCCTTGTTAGTCGTCGACTAAGTTGTCGGTGAAACTCGCTATGACTACGGCTGGAAAATATACGATATAGCTATATAGCTTACGATCTCCTTTTTAATATTGCTGCATGTTTGCTTTTATTATTTGTACTTTGCGTTTGAAGGATCACCTGGACCGTTTCAAACACAAAAGCGGAGAAAAATTGCAGTACGTGCGGATTTGAAAAAATAAATGGGTTTTGTGCGTGTGTAAGACGCAACTCACGCCTGGGATTTATTCGATAAACAACACCTTGATTCGTTCTATTATCGATTGGTTTTACCTTTCGAATTCGAAAATAAAGGATGGGTGACGGTTTCATAATAAAAGTATTTTTGTTTTTTCTTAACTTAATGGTCTGAACTGTTCGAAGTGAAGTACAAGAATATTTATACTTATACAGCGTTAGTAAAAAGTCCCGGAACGGTCGAATAACTTTGTTATTTGAAAATTATGATTTCTGAAATTTGGTATGGGGGTATAGTTAATATAAATGCATTTTATGCAATACAGTTAATATTTTTTTCACTTCCGGTTTAATCGGCAATACGTCCAACTTTTTTTTAAATGAAACGCCCAGATTTTTTTAACACTTTTGAATGCAAAATAAAAAACTACGTTCAGGAAGTATTAAGATGTTTATTTTTATTCACAAGAAAACAGTTAAAAAATTAAAAAGTGTCCTAATACAGAAAAATCAAGATACCTTTGAAAAAAGTTGTTGTTTAGTGTTTGCATTCTTTTTGCCGTCACATTTGATAATTTTAAAAGCGTTTTAATTTTTGCATCGCTATAAATTTACTTATTTTAGACATTGACACATTTGAAAATGGCAGTAAAACGTACTGAATCAGAACGAATTGAGATATTAATGATGCGTGGGTACGGTGATCGTCAACGTTCTTTCACAAGAGGTTCGTATTTTGTTTAGTACTGTTTATCCGGATCGTCACATTAGTAAAAGTACGGTATGCCGAACAATTCAAAAGTTTGAAGTCTTTCGTCAGGTGAAGGATTTACCTAGAAGGGGACGTCCATTAACAGCAACAGATGAAGAAACTAGTTTGAATGTGTTACTTACAGTGGAAGAAAATCATCACGTGGCCACAACAGAATTAGGTCAAATTCATGAGATCTCTCAAAAATCTGCTCATAAGATTCTTAAATCAGCAAGAATGAAAGCCTATAAAATGTATCCCGTCCATGAGTTAACTGAAGATGATCCAGATCGTAGACTACAATTTTGCGAAACAATGACGGAATTGATCGAGCAGCAGCCTAATGTTTTAGATCACATCATTTTTTCAGATGAGGCAACGTTTTGTCTCAACGGCACTGTGAACAGACATAATTGTCGCTACTGGTCAATTGAAAATCCGCATTGGATTGAAGAAGTCCATACACAGCGTTCTCAAAAGGTGAATGTCTAGGCTGGTCTTGTTGGAAACAACATCATAGGACCATTTTTTATAGGAGGAAATTTAACTGGCAACGTCTACTTAAATTTATTGCGAATTGAGGTTGTTCCAGCACTTGCGGCCCTCTCTCCAAATGCAAAAACAGGTGATCACCCTAATGCACATTTTTGATTTCAACAAGATGGAGCTCCCCCCATTTTGCCCATAATGTCCGCGATTATTTGAATGAAATTTTTCCGGGACGTTGGATCGGACGTAGAGGAGCAATCGAATGGCCAGCACGTTCGCCAGATCTCCGCGCCATTAAATTTTTTCTTTTGGGGTCACTTGAAATGTCAAGTGTCCAAAAATCGTCCCCATAATCTTGAACAATTGGAAGAGAGAATAGTTTAAGAAGCCAATCGCATCACTCCAGAACAAATACAAAATTCAATAAGAAATTTTACTGACCGTTTCCATTTTTGTCAAATTGTAAATGGAGAGCATTTTGAACAATTATTGTAATCGCAACCTGAATAGACAGGTATCTTGATTTTTCTGTATTAGGACACTTTTTTAATTTTTTAACTGTTTTCTTGTGAATAAAAATAAACATCTTAATACTTCCTGAACGTAGTTTTTTATTTTGCATTCAAAAGTGTTAAAAAAATCTGGGCGTTACATTAAAAAAAGTTGGACGTATTGCCGATTAAACCGGAAGTGAAAAAATACTAACTGTATTGCATAAAATACATTTATATTAACTATACCCCCATACCAAATTTCAGAAATCATCATTTTCAAATAACAGTTATTCGACTGTTCCGGGACTTTTTACTAACGCTGTATAATATAATATTTAAGAGTTCCACCTTCATACAGAATGGTCGCAAAGGTCAACTTTTGACATTATTTCAGAAGCGGTTGTTTTAAGTTTAACTTCACTTTATCTCGATAAGTACAGATAAGGTCAGATTTTAAAAATGTATCATTTGCGAATTCGAGCAAATATTAAGAATTTAAAATAAAGCGACACCACTTTCTCATTGACAAAACGATTCTCGATAACGATACAGACATTTTGTTTTAAAAGCGGCTTGAAGCGGAGTCTCTTCAGTTAGATACTAGACAGAAATGAATCTATGCGGTAGTGGTAGATGCACAGTAAAGCCCTAAATGCCAGTTTATCTAACGAATTATTTAATTAAAGGGTAGTTTTCAACGGTTTAGATTTTTATTGGCTACTGGGTATATATTTATGGGTTAAGGTGTATTTTCATTTGAAGTTTTTATATTTAATTGCTTATCGTTGCAAGTTTCTTCGAAATGGCTCTGTTCTATTGCTACTCGCATACAGTGTTTTAAATTTGTAAATTAAAGATGGAAACCAAATCGAATTCGATATGCGTTGCTGTGCATGCAAAATATTTTTAGTGTACAAATTAAAATCGTTCAAATTTTAATTTATTTTACTATGAAATGGACATTAGTTTCAAATACGAGAAAACAATAGAAGAAATTAGTCTTGGAGTTAAAGATATACACAAAAGCATCAAATAAAATGTATTAATTGGAATTATTTGGAACCTATTCATTTGTAAAAAAAAGTATCTATGAGAAAGATTTAAGAAACAACCACTCGGAGCTGATTCGAAAATGTTAGCAGAACAGGCAGCTCGAGAAGTATTTGTATATTCTATTTACTTGAAAAACCAATTGGAAGCACAGAAAAATTATCTTACCAGAGCATATCTACGGAAAATATTTTAATTGGTTAGTATTAGAGAAGACAAAAGCGAGTGAAATCATCACTAAATTTTGTCGACTCTTGGGGAAACGAGTAGGCAACACAAATCCTTTCTTATATAGACACGAGACTGTCTAGTCGCTGTAAAATATGATAAAAAAGATATGATTTTCACTCGCTTTTGTCCTCTCTAGTTGTTATTACGTCAAGGTTGTCATTTAGTAGTAGTCATTAGTAATCTAATGGATGCAGAAAAGTAATTAAGAAAACGAAACCTTTTTCGACGAAGACGACTGTTTTAAAATTCCTCGAGAAAAAGTTTAAAATGAAATAATTTAACGGAATCTTCTTGATAAACTTGATAAGTGGTTAACACTCTGCATTACTATTTGAACTTTCTATTAAATGAAATTTCACGACCTACGGGAAAAACTTATTAAGAGATAAATTGGAAGCGGGTTCGCAAGGATTTGAAGATTGAAAAAGACATCATAGGTACCAAAAATTAAATCATTTGGCTAAAATAAAGCATCAATTCTGTTTTTTCTAAAAGAAAAAATCGATTTCTAATTTTTAAATTCTATTGAAAAACTTCTTGTAGAAGAAATATTTAAAACTACATCTCAAATAGAAAATATTAACTCGTGCACACTTTAAATATTTTTCAGTTTGCAAAAAAAAACAAATAGACTCCATAATTTCCAACTCCAAAGAAACCTTGATTTCAATTCATTAAAAAAAGAGTTTCATTACAAGATATTTAGTTTTTTCTCTGTTTATCTGTTGTCTTAATTTGCTTCTTCTCCAAATTTCCTAAAAGTCTTCTCGATACCTCTTTTTTTTGCTTTGTCATCATACCTGTTGTTTGTATCTTAGTTTCTTTTATTATTACTTCCAATAGCAAGTTAAATAAATAAATTCGTCGAGAGCGGATCGTTCTACCTTTTCTCTGTCTTATCAGTTGCCGTCTGCTAAAATTTTATCTTTTGTATTCGTTAAAGTCATTTTCACTAGAGTTATTATTTTCCCCTAAAATCAATAAGCAGCATATGCAGACTTAAATTTTGCTCATATCTATTGTTTTAAAACCACCTCGACGTTCATTCACTATTTCTTTATTTATTTATAGTACGTGTTCAGCTAATTCTCGCACCGTGCCTTGTCACTCTACTTAAAAATTGTACAAATGAGTGCGTTATGCCCTCCTACTGATACTCCACATTCCTCGTATCAAATAGGATAATTTCTGTTGTCATTTGCTTGAATAGCTCTGTAAGAATTCCACATTTAGACAAAAACAAATTTAACAAACGTATAAAACGTTCAAGTAATAAATCACTTGGAATGCAATTATAAAATGATTACTATAGATTTGACCGCGCTTCAAATAATAATACACACATTGTACTTGCAGTATCTTTTATTTGAAAGGGACTAAAGAACAATAACAATAGTAGACATTTCTTTCGGATGTTGACGCGTAATTAATATTTTACTTGACGTTCATCTTCTTCAGAAGATTTCTAGAGACTGGTATTGTTGTCTCTTGCTCATGGTTACATATTTCATTTCTGTTCCACTTGTCGATCCATAACCGTTCCGGTCCGCCGAATCGCGTCGTTCGTTGTATGACGATTCCGCAGTGCCAACTCGCAGGTGATGCTGATCCTGTATCCGTCTTTACGATTGAAGTTGTTGGCGTTCATCATTCTTTCTGATGATTCGCGTATTGTTCTCGAATAGTATGTTGTTACTGGTCCTGAGTAATACCTTAACGTCACTGTAGGTTATGCGGCGATCTCCTTCTTGCTGCAGGTGTTCTGCTACTGTAGATTTTTCAATATGCATATTGAACGGATTACAATCGTGAAAGACTACATTCAACTAACAGTAAGAATTTCTGTCGAATGTTTTATCGGCGAAACTCTATCTCATGGAAAACTTTTGTTTTTTTTTTTAATGAATATTTTTGAAACACGTTCAATAAAGAATACTTAAAATAATTTAATATTAATTATTATAACGGCATTATTCCCTATTTTTCAACAATTTAATTAATTTAAAAAGGTTTAAAAAAAATTTATTTTTTTTAAACCTAATTACAGTATATACAATGAACTCTTAAACTCTTACCAAATTTAATGGGCGCTGCTCTTGTTGCACTCAATAAATAACTGACGGAGTAAAGAGAAGAACAACAAGAGAATTAAAATTATTGCACAATTCGTCATGCAATTACGCCAGACTGCTGCCAAGTTTACAGAATATTACACGGGAAAATGTAAAAGCCCGAAAAAATACAAAAGCCCAGAAAAATGCTCATAGTGTCTCCCGAAAGTTAACAAATTTGAACAAACGTACCGTAATTCATTAATCCTAACGAGATTCGAGTAAAGAAATACAATTAATATAACAAGTATTAAAAATAATGTTGTAAACAACGTATTCGAAAGGACAATATTTGGGAATGAGTTATTATTATATTCTGCGCAAGCTTTAATTAGTTGGTAGACATTAGATTAGATGTAGTTAATTTGTTAATGGACATCAAAGCAATAGCAGAGCAAACATTTGTGGATATGTATAGTTCGTAACAATTTACAGGTACTAAAGGTGCAATTGAACGTTGTGAAATTGCAATTCCAACGTTGTATAAATCAGGCACCTCCTCTATCTCGGATTAAATTAACCACATCTTTGGAACAATTTATCTATTTACCATAAGTTAGTTTAATACTAGAATTTCAACTATTTACACGTATCTACATCTAAATTTTCTATCAAGAGATTTAAATAAATTTAATATGGTAAAGGCTGTTAGACTCAAAAAAACTTAAATCGATTTGATTTATCATCCAGTTGGCATTTTAGCTTTCCAATAGAATAAATAAATGAATAAATAAACAAGTTTCTTGTCTCCGACACCGAAAGCTACCAGCCCCTGTTAGAAAACGTTTTTAACTTATAAAGACTTAAAAAAAATGAAGACGCATTTCTTCTTGTCATATATCTGTTTACCTTTTATTCGCATGTACTAAATGCACGTGTATATCAAATATATTGCCATAAGTCATATTTATGTTAATAGACCGGAGGCTAGTCTAACGGGAGAATGTCTTTTCAAAAACTTGCACCATGGTGAGTAAATTGCTGACTTTAATTGTCTTTCAAAAGGCTACTGTCAAAATTTTGCGCAAATCTATTAGTTAGTATATGTTTTAGTAGTAGCATAAGTAAATAATGTTGTTTTTGAGTAATACATAAAAAATGTTAAACGTTATTTTTTTTCGGTGAAAAGCATGCTAAAGAAACTAAAGCAACTTTATTTTTTCTTAAATCCATGTTATACAAGATTCTTGTTGCACATATAGGTGCTACTGATTTTCCTAATTTTATTTGGAGGCTTCGTTAAAGACACAGAGCCCACTTCTTCAAAATATCAAACATTTCGCAATATCTGTATACAGACAATATCAGATTGAGGAATAGTCTACATCGTACTTCTTTATTCATTGTCTATAACATATATGTGGTTAAATATCATTTTTCAACAATTACACGTTGTATTGAATACTAGCTGTAAAACTAGAATGATCTCCGTACGCATACCCATTGTCACCAAGTAATAAACGTGGGATATCACCTCTCTCCATTCTAACTCTTGTTATAATATAGCCTACGTATAAGAGATTATCTGTCACCAGTGTCGCCGAGCGTCTGGTGACTTCACACATCCATCTGTCAAAATTAAAGGCCCCTTTAGTGATAGAAAGCTCGATTTCTAGAGAAAATTCTTTTTTCTAGCTTATTACCTTTGGAACGTAGGTGTTACGTAGAAGAATAAGTCTAGCCATTAACTTCTTTTGTATTTCATTTTCTTTTCGCAAAACTTTAAAATTTAAGTACGTTTACTTAAGTTTCTGTGTAAATTTGAGCCTATCAAACATGTAATTTCATCAATAAATAGTCATCCGGTCAATTTCATTAAAATTCGCAGTAAAGTTTCATGTTATAAGGTTGTAAGCATCGAAGAGCCTATAATCTTAACTGGTGGTTGAGTTGCGTTCCTGCATCGTTATACGTCCTGCATCGTTATATATCGTAGTTTCCGTTTATAATTCTTCATCAAGATATTTTAAATAGTAAAAATCATAGCCAACGCAATTAAACAACTTGTGTCTAAATAAATCTCCAAAATCTTCATTTATCTGGCCAAATAAAATCCAAATTGCCGAAAAGATATTTTATAGACGCTCTCGAATTCTACGGCCTTAGATAATTTCCTCGGCATTAGAGAGCATCAATTTCCAAATTTTCTCCACGTAAAACATTACGTTGTTAACCGGTAC
Organism: Oryctes rhinoceros; assembly: GCA_020654165.1. NCBI lineage: Eukaryota > Metazoa > Arthropoda > Insecta > Coleoptera > Scarabaeidae > Oryctes > Oryctes rhinoceros. Next base: position 51,203 of record JAIOKQ010000627.1, read on the forward strand.
GGCCAAATATAACTCTTTCTGCTCGGGCCTGAAGCAATATGCGCTTATTGGCAACTTCTGCTTTTCTTACAACTAGCCTACGCACTATAATTTCTACGATATTGAATAAATGTACTTACTTATGTTGATTGTTTTTAGCATATCCGTACATTGCAAGAAAAGAAACCTTTCTTATTGCGGAACACTTCTTCATTATTACCATCATCTGCATTTCCTATTTCTATGTATGTGCAGTCTGTACACCTAAAAACGTTTGAAAACTTTGCAATGACGTTAGTATAATTCTTTTGCGTTAAAAAATCCATGGCATTTTGACCATCAAGTAGGTTTATATCTTTTCTGAGCACGTTATTGGCGATTTTCTCCTAGTGGGTTGTCTATATTTTTTTTAATTTCTTCAATTCAAATTCTTCTGATATTTCGTAGATCCTGTTGTTACTTAATGATAAGTATAGATTATAATTACGTAAGAAACCGTTGTGTTATATGAAACAGTTGCTCAAGGTAACCCAAATACCATCTTTTTGACTACTTAAGCAGCTATCCATACTTCAATTTGTTTTATAAAAGGCAATGGAGGCGAATTATAAATACAATCATAATATTCAAAGACATATTAAGTAAGAGAGAAAAATCATTAAAAATTCGATCCATTCATTTTATTTCTCGGAAGCAGTAGTCCCGTTTAGCAGCAAAGCCAATACAACGTTGTTTACGTATATCAAGCTCACATCTGTGGTAACTGTGATTCCATACAAAATTCATTGGTGTAGGCTGACAAACGGAGTGTAATTTCGTATCTGTCGCGCTAGTTTCTATAGTATGCACCGGAGTCATATTCATTACTTGTTCACCCATGTCGTTTCACGTACAGCCTAGATACGGTTCACGTATTGAAACCCGCAATGAATAGAACTTCTAAAAGGGGGCAAATACTTTAAAGCCCGAGATCGCGAGCTACCGTTGCGCACTTATACATACGTATGCATGTTGGAAGCGTATACATACATTGAATAGATTAATTTTTGGATACAGACAGATATTATAAAAAAACAGACATTGATCGCGAATTGAATTTCAGTAATCATATCAAATCAATGTCTGCATTAGAAACGCCTATGTGGCATTAAGGAACATAGATGCTAGCACAGCATTTTTCAATTCAAGGATGAAACAGCTACTGTCTGAATCAGAGCTCCTGTCGCATTTATACGTCGGTAACGTTTTACACAACTTATTTATTTCAGCTAATAACAATTACAAAATTCATGCTTGTGATTATTGCCGTTGTATATACACAACCGACCAATAAGGCTTGAAGGTACGATGAATCCAATACATAGACTGTTACGCGAAAATGTTCTTTTTCTTTTGAACCACCTGGTAATTATGTTTATCTTGCATACTTTTCTTTCCGATAGTTAGGCAACCTATCATGCACAGTGCGAATTTTCGTTATTAAAATTCTATTTGACCGGATTTGGCATCATTTTAACCTCCTTTACAATTTCGATAATACTCGGGAAGATTTTATATTGGTGTCTTTGTCCATTTTATTTTTTCTTTTCCAAAATTTCTTAAGGAAATAATTTTCGCAGTGCATTTTCCCTTCTTCGCAATAGAGGTCGCACCGTGTTGATTTTAAGCGATTTTGGATAGTTTTCCCGATTGGTCTGTTTGTGTGCTGGTTGATCACAAAAACTATTTTATTCTAGAACCTGAGAATTATCCATTTTGAACTTCTTTTCCGTTTAACCATCTTTCGAGTAAGGTGGATTCACGAATTTCTCTGCGGCGTGGTGTATAAATTTTGCCTTAAAGGAAAGCCTTTCGATTAATATAGCGGCTAGAAACCCACCCAGTTTGATATAGCTTGTGTTTAGTTAGGAAGTCTAGTGTAATTTTAATTTTTAACACAGCGATCCGTTATTTTTTTCTGGGGGCTTGGCTTTGAACTTCGTCGAAGACCCAAATTATCACGTCGGAAGAACTCTAATCCAGGATTAGGTATGTACTTCAGTTTCTCTTTTTCCTTTATTTATGTAAACCTTGAGCTTACGGACCATTTCCTCGTTCATAGAGTTCTAGTGGTACACGTAATTAAACCCAAGAACCGTCCTAGAGATCTTGTGGATGAAAACTTAACCGAGTCCTTATCTGGTGAACTTAAGAAAGGCGTCTATCCGCTCAAATCCCGAAGATATGATCCTCTGTGGAGCATAAACCAGCCGGACCTGTTTCGGATAGATAAGTACTCCTTCATTACGGATTGTAGGGGGAGGGTGTGACGAAATAAATTAAATTAATTACAAAAAAAAAACCTAATTTAACTACGAAAATTGCCTTTTTTTAATTTACGAATAATTCAATTAATATAAAATAATTTTCTTTTTTTCTATTATATTGTAACAGAAATTTCCTATTTTAAAAGCTAGATATCTAAATGTGATGACATGTGAACTTCTCAAGATCTTGACAGGTAGACAAACCAATTCCACTTTATTGTATTAAGGTTTACTTTTACATAATTGAGGAATTTATATTTAAAGTTGATTGGATGTTAGAGAATCTGGCTCCTGCCGCGAAAGCCAGATTCCCCATTAACGTTTTTGCGACCTACGACCGTCGCCGAATACTGGGGTAGCGGCCAAAAATGCCTTCTTTTAAACCTCACCAAACGTGAAAATAAACATTATTTTTTTATAGTTAATAACTCTCTATCTTTCCGCCCTTTTCTCTTTTCTTTTTTCGGCAGGAAGGCGTAGCAACTGGATCAATTTAAGAAAAGCTTTTCATATTGTTTTTTTTTTTTACTTATTTACTTATGAGTGAAATTATCAGTAGGATGCTACAAAAATCCGTAGGTCTTGCTTGACTACTGCAGCTTTTTACAATTTTACTGCTAACGCGATTGCATCTATAAAGCGTGCGTAAAATAAATTCAAAATTAAAATATGAAAGACTTAATCACACGGACGCAACTCGATTTCGCTTCAAATAAAATCTGTTATTTATTTCCAATTATAAAAGGAAAGCCTTTCATCTATTATTTTCGAGGCTACTGGAACACGTCGCGATTGGTCATGCGTTAGTTAGTAGGCTGGTTGAATGATGTTATAACATCAAGAATAATCTGAACTTCGCCATAATTTTCCATGTCATATATAACATTTTAATTAATCAAGCTACTCAAAATTAGCTACTTCGCGAAGAAACATCTAAATACATATTTGAAGCAGTTTATATTGTTTATAAGTTTTGCCATATTCATTGCATATGCAAGTAGTTAATATAAGCTGTTTGTAATTTATGGTTTAGTTAACTTTAGTGGAAATTGCATTTGTACTGTATGCACTATGTATTTCTACTTGATGTGGAAAATTAAAGGCATTATTACTATTATTCTATACAGTGAAGCACTTCTTCCAAATTTTAAGTCATTAATAAAAAAGGAAAAGACAAAAATTAGCAGACAATTAAAAATTAAATATAACAGTTGATTTTTTCGTAAATTATCACTTCGATTTTATGCATTTTTGTGATGAATTATACGTTAGTATCTCAGTAATGATCGCACAATATCGACACAATAAGATTTATTGTATGCTAGTCATATAATAAAGTGCGTCTTGCCGTCTATATGTTTACTCGATAAGGCCCTTTTCAGACACACATCACTAAACCGAAAGTGTAATCCCATAGGCACCGGGATAGTGCCGAAATATTTACTCGGTTGAACATAAGTGCCACTCCTTCCCCTGTTCGAATTTACGTATTGAACATAGTCGGTTAGAAACCTTTGTCGAATTCCCGAAGCTCTCTCTAGCTTTGTTTGAATCGGGCAATATAAATGCCCTCGTATGAAACCTTATTATTTCTCCTCAAAATATTAAGGCTGTTCCTGTAGTTAGTCCGGTAATTCTTGAAGAAGGGTTTCTCATTTCAAGAGCTCACATTTGTAATCTGACTGTTAGAGAAAGTTTTTGGCCGCCTATTTGACGCATCTACTCAGGAGTGTCTCCATGTTCTTACTTTTTGTAAATATTTCTGCCGAAACACCGTCACATATCCTACCCAGACCGTAGATGATACCTTGCGAGGAGCGGCAGTGATCGATATATGAATGAACTGGAATATTCTCAATAATCAACACCTTACACCGATTGTATTAGAAGTAGCTGTCAACGTCATCATAAATTTAATTAATTTAATTAATTAATTATTTAATTAAAATAAAATACTGTACCGTATGTATTATTCAATATGCTTTCAAAAGCATGAATTAATTTTGGACAACATTATCCGGATGAATGAAGCCCAAATCTGCCAAAAATGATTTGCTTAACCGGCACAGTTCTCATTGCTAGTGCATTTATTTCGAACCCAAAACTTGGAACAATGCTGAATTGTTTCATCATTGATGCAGTCATGGAGGCACGTTAACATATTAAATGAGCTAATTCTCATTTTCTGCCAGGATGCAGCAATGAACAGAAACATACAGCTTTTGCTGCAGTGTCCCGTTTACTACCACAGTCTAGTAGTGCAATACGATTTCTTCTGGCTTTTGAAATTGGCGTACGTTAGCAGGCGGTATTTCAGATCCGTTGAGTAAAAGGATTGTAAAGAAACGCAATCAAATGGGAGGATTAGGAATATATGTGCATGCTTTTCTACTCTCTCTAGACTAAAATATTTGCGGCTAACGTGCAGCCTTTTATAGATTTTTTAATAAATCTTCAACAATAACTCGCACACTGCTGGCGAACGCCAATGAAATAAGGAAATGCCTTATTTTTCTCTTTGCTTATTTAAATAACAATTGTACGTATCTGTTAACCGCTGGAGAAATTGTATATTTTTATAGCGTATCTATTCCGTTTTAAGAGGCAATATATTATACCTAGTGTTTTTGAAAATCATGTGATTTTGGTGATACGTAAAATAAAACAAAAATATTAACTATTAATAAAATTGGTAAATCAATTGTCTGGTAATATTAATTTATTTAACTGTATTGTTCTAAAACAACAAGACAAGCAAATAAAATATTATAAAGGAGAGAAAGTGGCAGCTAATGTGAGAAGAAAAAGAAAAGTCTAACTGTTAAAGACTTAAAATTTTATTTTGTTTTATTTTATTCTATAACTTTAGCTATTTTTATTTAATTTGTACAAGTAATATTTTGTTTATGTCTATTTTATGATGAATTAAATGTTTCATTTGTTTTGTTTTATATAAATTCATATAATTCGTATTCAGCATCATTTAAACTTAGACATGCACGCATTCAATGTAAAAATACGTTTAATTTATAAAGTTTGCAAAAAATATAAAATTCGTCGACGTTCTAGTTAAAAAAAATATCTTTATTAGTCATTTGTTATATCTATTTGATGTTGCTACTGCTAATGCGCGAGTTATATCCCCTGATATAAGTTAATATTTAGATATTATTTGGAATCTACTTTATAACATCAGGTTGAAAAATATAATGCATATTTAGTCTTACCGTTATAACAAGAAAAACAAAAAAGTAGATAAATTATATATAAACTACTACAAATAAACTTTTAGAATAAAGAAAAACGGGAAATACAGACAAAAACAAATGTTATAAATACAATAGAAACCCCCGCTAGAGTGAACGTTATTAGCCAAGCCCCTGTTCAGTAAATCAGATTGTTCACTAAATAGAAATTTATTAAAAAACCAAATGCAAATACATAAGTTATATCCACTGATAAATAATAACTGCTTACGATACACACCTTGTATTTAATTTACATTGGTGATATATGTACGTCTTGCATCGTTCTTGCAACGATAGAAACGTCTTGCAAAAGATAACAATACTTGAAGTAAGCATTCTTGATTCATATAAAAGACGACAGAAATAATGTTGGATTAGTACTATGTGTCCTAGAAATCCCGAACGCGAATTAAGTTGGCATCCCTACAAATATATGAACTTTTGGTGGTAACACTGCTGCTTAAGCTGAGTACATAGACGTGTAAATAAATTGTCTGTAATTGTCAGACAAAACAGATTAATTGTGCTGTCAGTTGTCATTTTCGGTCTTGTACAAATTATTGTGGTTTGATTTTGTCTTATCTTCTTTTCAGAGCTCATTAATTCTCTTTTTCAACTTGTACTTTAATAATCACTATTTTAACCTGTTTTCAGTATTAACCGGAAAGCCAATATGTTTACGTCTGAGCTAGACGCATACATTCTTATGGCCCACTTTCGAAGTGCAACTCGCAACCAGGATGGAACTTGGTCGTACAGTTTACAGTCTTGCTTCGATCAGTTTGTGGAAGCGTTTCCTAATGAAAATGTTAACTATAGAGTTTTCGGCCATCACAAACGTCAGATTATAAATCGTTTTGAGAGAAAAAATTGTATTTGTAAGGATAAACCAACCGGAAGACCTACAACATTAACTGAAGCTGTTGTTAATGATATTGAAGAGCAAATGAATCAAAGCCCCAAGAAATCACTGCGAAGGCTCTCTGCACAAAAATTTACATATGTATCCTTATCGAGTGTCAGTTGTGCAGCAATTGTACCCTCGTGATTATGAACAACGTATACTGTACTGTCAATGGTTCAACAAGCACCTTAATAATAATGATTTGCTGGATCTAACCTTCTTCACTGATGAAGCATGGTTCTATTTATCTGGTTATGTAAATAGCCAGAATTACCGAACGTGGGCTATGGAAAACCCTCACATTTTTGTTGAAAAAGAGTTGCATCCATTAAAAGTTGGAATTTGGATTGCGATATCAAGAAGAAGAATAATAGGGCCAATATTCTTTAACGATACAATTAATGCAGAACGATATCAAACTGACATATTGGCAGAATTTATTAATCAGCTGCATGATGATGAAATAACAAGGGGCTATTTCCAACAAGACGGAGCCACTGCTCATACTGCACAGACCACCATAGATTATTTGCAACAATTTTATGGAAATCGTATTATAAGCCAAGGCTTGTGGCCACCGAGGAGTCCAGATTTAACACCACCAGATTATTTTCTTTTTGGACAGCTGAAGAATCATGTCTATAAAAACCGATTGCATAATTTGAACGAACTTCAAGAAGCAATTAGGCAAGAAATTCAAAATATAACACAAGAACAGCTCGGCCATGTATTTGAAAACATGAAGCGAAGAATAGCATTGTGTTTAAAAGCAAATGGAGAAAATTTTCAACAGTTTTTATAAATAAACGTATTTTCTACTCATCAGTGTTATTTTCATTGAATAATAGTGTTTTTAATAACAAGTCTCTAAAAATATAACCTCATTCTGATTTATTACTTGTCATTATTCAGAACAATATGATCTTGTCGTGGTTTTGTACCACGCCACTGGATTTCACCAACTGTAGGTAAATAAAATCCGGATTACCAACTTAATTCGCGTTCGGGATTTCTAGGACACATAGTATTAACTTAGCATTGATAGATCTAATACCAACGTAACATCGAAAGTATTTACAAATGTCACTCTAATCTTTATTAGTTATACCCTGTATATTTTGTAATTGTCTGTGTTTGCCGAACCTCAAATAAATCTTTTTAACGGCTGAAGAAATTCCGTCCGTTAACTCGCGTATCGGATCAAGCGCTAGACAGGGAATCTCCGCCAGTAACGTACACGTACGTACAAAATTCCAAACTTCTTCGGAAGTCGAACGTATGAACTGACACGACTGCCTGCCGTCGCTCTTTCGCTTGTGCGTCACGCAACGCTCAGACCCGCACTATCGTTGGTTGCTGATTTTTCCGCTTATACATAGGGACAGCGGTCGGAGCAAGATACTAGAGATGGTGAATCAAATAAGAACGCGAGCGTCTGGGTAGCCGTGAGTTGTGTAGCATCTTTGTGTGGCAGTGATCGGCTATTTGCTGCTGTTGATTTGACCCCAGCGTTAAATATTGAACATTTGAATGCGTACAAAAAGAACCGAATTATGAAATCCATAAATTTTTGAATTTTGATATATACGCAAGAGTTACCACGTTTATTTAATTTTTTTGTTAAGGAAATTGTTTATTTTAATACGCGTATTTTGTATATATACGTACTGTGTTTAATTTTAAAAGTAACTGATTAAGCGAGTAAACATTTAAAAATTACATATAAGCAATTGGTCCTTTCGCCTCGCAAGAAAGATACACCGAAGCAAACGACTAGCGGCATTGTTCTTCAAATTAGAAGAACGTAACGCTAACGTTTCGACCATTTTCCTTAGAAACAACAATTAACAATGAAGGATAGATGAATTTGCAAATTATTACTTTCTTTAAATTTTGTATATAAATTTCTTTTATTTTTTTTTGTTTATAAAATTAATCGAGAGCTGTAATTAAAAATTGTAGAGATAATCATTGTATATAATTTAATTTTGTAAATAGATAAGTATGAATTAGTCGAAAATACCTTTTTTTTCAATTACTCACCTACTCCTATCGATAAACATTCTGATAAATATGCAACAATTTTCCTTGGTTAAAATTTTTTTACTCTTGTTAATTAATTCATATAAAAAAATAGATTGTTGAAAAACATACATATAGGTAGGTTTCTTTCTTCTCTTAGGTTCTTTTTGAAAAATTAGTGGTACGGTAACATAGCCAGTTGCTTTTGTATGTACACTTTTCTTCTTTGATATTTTATACTTTTGCAAATACAAAGCTTTACATTTCCTCAACAACTTCTTAATGGTGTAGGATAACTTCTTTCTTACATTTCAAATTTTCCAGTTCCTTTGCCTTTCGTAGGATATCAATATTGCGTTGAACGTATTACTTGTGTAAGGAAGAGTATCTAGATTTTCTTCCGCTGCTGTAATATTTAACAGAAATAAATGATCGTTTCATTTTACTTTGTTGCTGCGATAGGATCCCGATTATTCGAATCATTGCTCTTTAATCGAAATTTCGATGCAAATGGATTTTTAATATAAAGCGGATGCAAACGGATGTAGACAGCATACAATCTAAAAACATTCCATTACTTGACTCTGAAATGACAGTTACTTCCGATATAACCGGAAATGTAAAATAATTAACAACATTTGTAGTTCAATAATACATACAGGTTAATGCATATTGTGAAGTACTTATTCAATGTATTATATACCTTTGGATATATCGATCGATGCAATTCCTGATGAAACATCCTGTATGTATAATGGTTAGGTACTAATGAGTAAAGAGGACAAAGGCAGGTGGAATTATTCTTTTTTTGCAGCGACTAGATAGATTCGTGTCTATTCGAGAGTTGAGAAAACAAGAGTCTGTCTAATCGCTGCAAAAAGTAATAATTTCATCCGCCTTTGTCCGTTCTACTCATGACTCATGAGTAGAACGGACAAGATTGACCGTTGTATCTAATTTCGAAAAAGAATAATTTAGTTACTCGGGATAAAACAATATCCGTATAATCGCGATTCGAATTTATAATATTTTGTCATTGTACTTACTTGCTTCGTTATACCTCTCAGCAACTGCGGTTTTACTTGATAATATACGTTTATTGTCTATTAGAATATCTGTTGGCTTAAAACGTTTCTAGCAGGTTAATTTTTGTCTTAACTTATCGCTGTGCATCATTACAATATTAGTATTGCCACAATTTCGCATCCACTCTTTCGTCCTATTCCCATCTTTCACAGGAAATTTGAAAAAACAAGAAGGTCTGAACAAGTTCGATTTTATAGAATTCGAGGATCTCGGTTCCCATTCGATTTGATGCACCATCTACATGTCCCATTAATAGGATTTAATTAGGGTTAAATAGGGTTAATAGGATGTAATTCTTTAGATTGTTTTAAAAATACAGACATTAAACTAAAATAGAGATGTTTAGAGTATTAGTTGATTTTTATTAATGTTATTGTTGTGCGTTAGATGCTTGTTTAAATTTTATTTTCTTACTCTCGTATGGTAAACAACGCATAGGTATCGGCATCTTCGGCACTTATGCGTTGTTTACCATATTACGACAGAGTCCTGGCTATCATTATTAACTCATATGCTTTTTAATTAATTAATAATAATAATAAACTTTATTTTACCAACAATATAGAGAACATATATAGTGGAAACGTCAAACCAAAATTTGTGCGTGCGAGTTTGTGCGGATATGCGTCATGCGCATTGTGTGCGTAACGTATGTTTGTTCCTGTATGTTTCTCCGATATGTGCGAGAATATATGTCCGCGTGGTGTTGATGCTCTATGATGGTAATATTATGTCAAGTGTCCCTGTCTGATTTGATGTGTTCTAGAAATTCCGCCACTGTATTAGAAACATTTTCTTTAATATCTCTTTATTTGCGTCTTAAATTTTGGAAATTTCTTTTCGATCCACGAAGCGGAGGGCATTCAAATGTCTAGTTTTCATTGCAGATTGCAGCCAATGGTAAGGAAGGTTTAGATCGCAGTTGGAGAGACATGCTCTCTCCCTTTCTATTTAGGGATAGAAGCTGCAGCCTTGTGTAAACTAGCTGTTTCTAGATGTATGCCGATGGAAGAGACATAATCTTGTTTTATACATAGAGAATAGATATTTGTTGATTGTGCGCTAATACTTCGACGGCGTTCACTTTATTCGTTAAGCATTGGATATTGATGTAAAAAATATTCATGAAATGCGGTTTTTGATCTAGTGTGTGCGTTTTTAATTTATCATTAGTTATTTTACTGCAGTTGTTTGTACTTTTAGTTCAAAATTTGATTCAGGGTCTTTTGTGTTGTTGGTACTCTAAAATATAAATTTACTTATTCTTATTCTTTCAGACCAATTTTCGGATTTTACAAAATTAGGGTAATCTTTCTCCGTTACTCTTACTCTATAACAGTTTGCTCCATATTACGCATCTATTCTTATACACTCGTAATTAAAATTCTTGAGGATGGCTTTGATGTGATCGTTTACATTCTCTATCGTATTATTTTAATCTGTTACCTATAAAAAGCCAAAGTTTTTATCAACGACTCTAAGTTTCAAATCTTCATTTTCTGCCGTGCCGCTAGATATATTTCGTCTTTATCTTTTCTTCTGCACGCGAGACCATTTTATCTGGCTTTTATTTGCTTCATTATCCAAAGGCTTTGCACTACTGTATGGTTTATCTACCAAATTTTCTGAAAGTATTAAATTATCTTTGTCTACTTTATTGCTTTTCTTACTAGTAGGAGCTTTTGTTATTCCATTCAATTTCAGCGCATCCACGTATACTACAGGATTATTTTCATCCAACGGGGCTTTTTTTATTTCTGAAGTTTGCGACCTCTTGTTTATTTTCTTTTTCCTCGTCTTTGATATTTTTATGAGTTTCTGTTTTTGACGATGGTTTTCTCTTTCTTTGGTACTGTTTGCATGTTTGGTACTATCGACATCTACCTCTTGAATATCCTTTGATACCTCCTCAATTAAAATTCCGTTTTCTTGAATCGATTTATTTATTTCTTTTTGTACGGCGATAAATAATTTTTCATATATTAACGTAACAATGGCGTCTATTCTAGAAGTAATAATGCTATCAATATCCTTACTTGTATATATTGTTCAGTGGTCTTTTAATATTTGGGGTGTTGCTTGCGCTGTTGTCGGATTTTAGCTTAGTTTCGTGCTGCACTTCTCACAAATCCATTCTCTTAGTTCACCGTTCGTTTTCATGCTTGCAAATTCTTCTACACTTTATTTTGACCCATACAATATGGTAACTCTTCTCGCATTTTCCTTCACACGATATGTAATCTTCATATCGAACAATTTTCTTTTCACACTTATAGCACTTGACCTCCATTACCGACCACCGTAATAACAATTAGAGATTAATAATTTTCTGGCAATTTTGGGAAAATTCGGGTTTGTAGTTTTATTTCACTTAATATTTGAGATAGTAAATGAGCCCTCTACCACAAATTTAAAGAAAAAAAATCTAGGCGCGAATATACTGCAAAATTTTAATAATAATAAACATTTTTGTTCCTTTGTTAACGACTTCATCAAGAAAATTATTAAAGTTGCGTTTCTAACAAATCTAAAAGAAAAAATCTTTTAAGTTGTGACCCATATGCTAAGTAGTTCGTTAACTTTAACGCATAGCGTACGTCATTTTTCAGCCCACTGTATTGCCATGGATTTTTCATTCTATATTTTCAGATTCTACTGATTTATATTTATATTTATTTAAGAATACATATTTTTTTTGAATTTTAGAATAAATTGGAATAACTGTTATAAGGTACCTCCGCAGAAGGTCTTATTGTGACCATATTAAATTTAAATTTCCATTTAAATATGTACGTATACACGTGGTAAGCGCAAAATGTGTTCACAAAGGCAAACGCTACAAAAGCGTAGTATTCGGTAATACCGGCTCTTCGTATCAACGATCAAAGATCGAACAACACAATTCACTTAGTTAACGTAAGCATGTGTATGTGACTATAAAATGGAGTAATAACAATAATAGTATTCGTAAACCCGTTTGTATTCAAATAATAATTTAAAATGTAGATTTTCAAGTAATCTTCCTGAGTAGGTATTACATCAGCAATAAGCTACTATATAATCGCTATAAAAATGAACTTATTGTTTAGAAAAAGGGTGCATAACTTATTGTATATATTCGAATATTTTGTGAATTGTTGTAATATAACAATGGCGAACAATTATTGTTTGAAAATACACACAGGTTTTCTTCACATTTTAGTACCCTATCTTATGTTAACAAAACGTACGATAAATTATAATAATATCCATCAACTCGAAATTGCATGCGGTTTGCAACTAAACTTTGCTTAATTCCTAAGGGGACAAGCTTTCGAAATAGTGGCAACAACTGGAAACGACAGATAGCCAGGAATATACACACATAATCTTTACGAATTTCGGTAGAGTTAGTAGTGTGGTACAGACAGATTAACAGCAATAAAGTATTTTATTATATTTATTTTAAGACCTTAAAAACATTATGTCACTTTTGTAACGTTCAATTAATCAGTTTCAATTTCTTAAATTAAGACCAATAACGCGACACTTTAATTATATCCGACACCGTATATAGAAAAAACAAACACATGAAATGTTGAATTAGCTTTCATAGAGTAGTACTCACTTCAACTACCACGAAACATAGATACTAAATAGGCGATTTAATGTTGTAGAAACTTTCAAGCGGAGACTAATCTAATTAATAATTTAGAAGTCACCATTTTGGTAATGTTTCATTGGAGGAGCTACATATGTATTAACAACAATACCGTGTTTCTTAACAATTGTCCAATGATCTTATACAGTATGTCTTGTAGATTGAGTAAATTATCTCTTTTATTATCAAGCGTAGAGAGGAAATTGTTAAAGATATTCGGTTTTGTGTGCCGACTAAGATTTTGTTATGAACGTTTTTAAATTCTCAATAGTTCAGATTATTGCGAAAAATTGAAAATCGTTGCATTTAAAGTAAAACTTGAAAATTACGTGGATTAATTGTATATACATGCACAGAAAAAAATGCGGGGAAAGTTGTAACAATTGCAAAAATCTGCGTAAGAATTTGTGTAAATTAACAAAAGATAAGGTATATAGACACTATATTCAAAATTCTGCAGCGGATTATGTTGGGACTGCATCGTAGCTTTTACCAACGTTTCGTCCTCACTGTTATGGAACATCTTCAGGATGCGAATCTTAAGCCAAAGCATCGCTACGTTAATAACACATTTGTTATTTCGCCTTATGGATACGAATCTTACTTTCTTCATTCCCTCCATGATTATATATGCTTTACCGTGGAGGCCCAATCTAACGGTTTCCTCCCTATCCCAAATGTTCTCGTACATCGGCGTCCTGATTGAGACATTCCATTTTGTTAAAAACCCACGCACACGGATAGATGTTTTAATGGAATTTCTTTACCTATTAACGCGATGTTATCAATTCTTCTATCCAGAGAGTAATTTCCATATCTGATCTTTAATCGCTCACTCAAGAACTAAATGACATCACCGAAATTTTGCTTCGCAACAATTACTCTAAGAAAGATATTTAAGTTACCGTTAACCCCCTACATCAACTTTTCTCCATAGCAACCGCTCTATCTAACCCAAATTTCCCTAATCAAGCGTATCTGCCCTACCACCGATCGCATCAGCAAGATCCTCTTAAAGCGTAATATAAAAACCATCTTCAAATCCAATTTCAAACTATCAGACTATTTTCCCGTTAAAGATCACAATCATGTGGATGCCCCTGTCGTCTACCAAATTCTATGTTCGTACGATAGTGTGCACATTAGTGAAACAAACAACGCGGGGGCTCGTAATGGTTTGAAAACTGGCCACCAAATCCAATTTAACGCTACTTGCATCTTGTCTCGCGACCCTTTCTATTATCGTAAAAAACCCCCGAAAGAAATCTTCAAACATCTTAATAATTTAAATCAGGACCATGAATCATATCCGGAAATCCCTCGTCAATTGTTGCACTAATAGTCCCAATCGGTGTGCAGTAGCAGCCCTTAGGAGAATGGACGAAGCGTAGGAAAAAGCTACAAAAACGACGCGGCTTGAACCTGGAAAGCAAGGGTATAATTTTCGCATATTAAGTATATTTAGCAGCTATTCACCTGAATTCAGCCAACGCCGAACTTGTAATAAACTAGAACGTGATTGATCGCATATAGCTTTCACGATGGGCGGTTAACTATGATTAGACGCAGCGCCCAAAGGAATTAACTGCTTATACAATTACGGAGCAATTGCACTACACAAATACATACGTTCAATCACAGCTTGGATTAGTACAAATTAATCATCGTTATCGATTCAATGTCAAGAAATTTGTGCGTGCTATACAATAGTTAACTTCTTGGCGTGCATCATATCACGAACACCGCTTATTTGTGACGCAATGCTGGATAAATTGAATTTCATTTTTAGAACATTTTTTTGTTATAGTTGCTTTTTGCCAAAACGCTATGAAGAAGTATTGGAAGAATATTAGTTAAGATTCCAATTTAATCCGTAACTATGTGTTCCACGACAACATTCTATTAATGTAATTTTTATGTATTTGGCATGACTCTGTATAGTTTAAACAATATTTGCAATTATTACTAAACACATCTCAAGATAGATGTAATTGTCCAGCACTTCTTTATATATTTTTTTTTTGTAATATATAGTGATGAACACCTATATATATATATATATATGAAACATTGTAAACCGTCAAGATCTTGAAGGGCAAATGATTGGATCAAATGTATTCATTGAAACAGCCAATTGAATAACTACCCAAAAATTATAAATGGTGCAGAATAAAATTCTTATTACTAAACTTTAATTTGTGTTTCTCTGATTACTTCTCCGTCACAAGCTACGAAGCTACCAGAAGGAAAAATTGTCTAAGTAGATTTATCGTCGAAGGTTATAATTTTCCGTGCGAGTTTCCCCAAAAACATGGCCCGGTTTGTCACACCGCAGCGTGTGCACTTTGTGAATATCTATGGGTGACGCCTTCTATTAAGGTGGCTTCCGCCGAGAGAGCTAACATTTTTGTTGCTAGCTACGATCTTTGCCGACTCGCTAAAGCGGCCCCAAAAGTTCGTTTACTCTTTCATCGTTACTAGAAAGACGGACGAGTTAGCCAAGAGAATGGTAGCTAAATGCAGCTTTGTTAAGAAACACGATTTCAAGCTTACTTTTCTTGTTTCGATCTTACACCGGAAGGCGTAACAATGAACAATGGTTTCAATGAAAATGCCGACGTTTCGTTCTCAATTGTATGGAGCTTCTTCTGTGTTGCAGGAATAAATTCTTCGTGCAGTAGTGACGCATCATACGGTAGCGCAAAAGAAGAATTCTCATGCAATTACGACGCGGTTTCATCTCGGAACCCAAATTCTTTAAAAGAAAACAACGACCGCGGAAGTTTGCAACATATGGTTTCAATATACGTCAATTCTCTCAATCGATATTCTCAATTGGTAGCATATTTTGCATTGCACTTTTCCATTGAGACTGTCTGGGCAAGCATTATGAAGTTGTTTGTTAAAAAGAGCATTTAGTGCACTTATTTTGATAGGTATATGAAATGTTAATTCCCTAAACCTATCAACCTAGTTTAGGTGAGTCATATTTGTGAATCGTTAAAAAAAAAATTGAAAACCTTTGTTTCCGATATACTTGACTAAGTTTGATATATAAGAATTGATGAGTTTCACTGTAGAAACTTATCTCTTTTATATTAACGTATATAAAGCGAATAATTAAAGTTATACCATTTCCATTATCCCTTCTACCCGTTTTAAACGATTTTACGTCTACGAAAAGCAAATAACGGGAAGTATGAGGGCATATTAAAACAATAATTCAAATGCCGCCCACGGAGATCTTCGCGTGTAGGTGTTCGGTACGCTACCATGACACCGTGTAGAGAAGCTTTAAAATACGCGGGACGTGTGAAGATTTTTAATTTAACAAAGACATTTATTGTGTAGCAACGGAATAAGCTAGAAGTAGTATTAGCCATAAATTGTCATTTATGAGAAATATATTTGCCCTATATTGGCAAAAGAAACGCTGGAGAAAATGAATTTCACGGAACATCGGGTTTCTTTAGTATTACGGTACCCTTTATATAAACCTTACGTTGTTATATTTGTCGTTGTGTTAATGTACATATAAATTCTTTTACGTAACTATAAAATAACATTTCATATATTATTAGTCTAAAAAGATATATTTTTTTCTTAAGTTACCAGCAATTATGTTATCGCTTAAGTTAGTTCTTTTACATCAATGCCAATGCTACACATGTATAAATAAATTAAATATTTACTAACTAGTTACATGTTGATTGAACAGTTATGCGATAATAGTGGGTTGAAGGGTCAAATGGAAAAATTTAGCTAGAGCGACTCTTTATGTGGTTACAAAGCGGAGAAATACGTTGAGAAATTCGTTCATCTCTAGTAATTTATTTAAAATATTTAAAGCAATACATGTTGAAATCAAAGAATGTAAATATTGACAATAAAGTAATTTTGTGTATCTGTATTATTCTGAATAATTACAATATTATTGAAATATTATGTACAAATATTTTTGGTATTATAATATAAAATTAGGCATCTAGATAAGCAACAGCTGGAAGCCAAAAAATACAAATTATTACTAAAAACTACAAATTCTAAAAATAAATGAAATAATATCCCCAGCTTCATGGTAAAGGGCTTCACGTTCTATCAACAACGTTGCATGCATGTTCTGTTAGGCAAATATCGACAGAATCTGAGGAATATGGTAAAAGATTTCCCAGACCTTATCAAAAAGAAATTTGAAACACATGCCACGTACACGTTTATTTTTTTTTAAATTCATATGCTCCAGGCCCCAAAGAAACGATGTGAAAGATCAGATTTAGCAGTTTCTTTTAGATATCAGTGAGCGGTATAAAAAATTATTGTGTAAATTTACAACGTCTGTCGATGGCTATTTGTTGACATCGCCAGATGTTGTAATTTTAAACACTCTTTACTTTTATTTTACAAAGCATTGTGAATTTTCAAGCGTCACTGTAAATTATTCCATACGCGTTATAATTTACAAGCCATATTGTGAATTTTTTACATACGCATCGTAATTGATTATTATCATATGCTTTTGTAAATTATTACATCTATGTAATAATTTACAAATAATGTTGTATATTGTTACATATTTTTGCTGATTTTACAAAATGCGCGCGAATGAGAAAATTATTTAATTGTTATTTTTAAATATTTATGTTAAGGGTTTGTAATTAAATAAAATTCAACATAATTGACAACTGATATTTATTGATTTATTTTTATATAAACAAATTTTCATCAAACAAATGCAATTAGAAATATGTTTATCGTATAAGTTTAAAAATTATTTAGTTGTCTTATCAGGGAAATGACAGAATAGCCATTCTTCTTGATTTGCTTCCTGCATCAGTGTGAATTTAAAAATGATACCGTTGCACCATTTCCAAGGTACAATGAAAAGATTGTGGCTATTTCATATGGAAATTAACATATAAACAAAACGCAATAACAAAGGCCTCGAAAAAATGTTCATATTCTTCGCATAGAATTTCGTTTTCGGCACGTATGTATATTTTTGTTTGTTCGTCATTTTCTAAAATATAATGGAGTAAATTTAATGCAATACAAATAGAGCAGATCGCTTTGTTTCCTTTATAAATATGGCTCATTGCATATGTTATGTCTATTAGTTTTAATATTCAGATAAAAACTAAAATCTCATAATTATAGCCACTGTTTCTGTCACTGTCTTATATTTGTTTGTTAATGGTACTTTTGTAAATGTTGAATATGAATAATGAACCGTATCTTACAAGAAGACAAAGTGCTCAGCTCTGGTCGTAGAAACTGATTTTACCAAGGTTTATCAAACAAGGGCTAGTTAAATTCTTTGGTGTCGCGTGGTCTAAATTCTAAAACATATCTTACTAGTTTATAATAATTAAGAAATCGTCCTTACGTACCTTTACCGTGTAGAAAAATCGCTAACATCTTCATGGAAATGTTTTGAATAGACTTCAAGATATCCTAAATTAAATAAGTGCCTTTCTTGGGCACTTACTACGTTTGTTAGATATTTATTCTGAATTCCAAACTTCGTAATTTTACCTTTATATGTTCTATAGTCTACATCTAACGTTAACGTCTGTTATTTTTCAAAATGAACAAAGATATTTTCTTTCTTTAACAACTCTAGGTATTTGTCCTTAATTGGGTAATTATTAAGAAAGACGCTTTGTTCTGCATAAATCTGTATAAATGTTTTATTCCCTAACTCCGGATCAAATGTTTCTACTTCGGGTTGCCAATTTAAACAATCGAAATTAATTTATAAGATTTTTAGAAGGCTTGGTAGTTATGCTTGGTACCGTATCATCCACTTGCCTTGTGGTCTGTTAAGATATGTATATCTTTCGTGAACTTTTGAAGATAGAACAGTTAGACCATTACCTAAAACATTTCCATCTTCATCTCGGTCAGTAAAGACATTAGGGTATCGTTCTATAATTTTTCTAACGAGAGTCCTAAAAGCTGAAAATGGAATATTTTTTTTACAGCTTTCATATAGCTTTGGATCAGGCGTGAAATGCTTATAACATATCCATTACTAAAGTTTTATAGTTGTCAGTTTTTTTTTGTTTCCTAAGAAATTCGTGAAAACTTGTACCATGGAGAGCCAAGCTGTTTTTTCCTGCGCTGTTAATTCGGTTTCAAAGATTTCATCATTTACCTCGTTTTGTTGGACCTCGTATCTGAGGTCCAACAAAAATACATTCTTTCACTTTCCCTTGTGTTAATTTTGGAAACTTTCATGAAGGTATTTAAAACCTTCAGCTTCGAGATCCAGTGCCTTTACAAAGTTTTCCATGAGCCCAAGTTTCACGTGGAGAGGTGGTATTATGATCTTTTCTTTTTCTATTAGAGGCTGATATTGTACATTGTCTTTTCCTGACAATAAACTGTTGTCGTAGTGGCCACTCTTGCTTATGGTAATTTTTTTCCCAAAGACATAAAAAGCAACAATATTTGGTGTAACCAGATTGCATACCCAAAATAACTGCAATTACTTTAAAATCTGCACAAATATTCCAGGAATAGTCTTTGTACTTTATCTTTTCTAATAAAATGTTCAGATTTTCGTAAGTTTCTTTCATAGGAACAGCATGACCTATCGGAATAGAAGGATAATGGTTTCCATTATGCAACAGAATTGCTTTTAACCTGGTCTTTGATGGGTCTGTGAATAATCTCCAAGAACTGGGATTATGATGTATTCCAAAAGCTTCCGAAAGTTATAAATATTATTGCAGTAGACCAGATTACCAGCACCACACTATAAAGACATTTTCTCTGTAACCAGAACTAAGCCAATGTTGCCGCTTTTCGAATCATATTTACTTTTAGTGCTATTGAATGTAATGAAATATATTAGTGTCACAACAAATGACGTTCAGTTAGGTACGTTTCTTCAAGTGGTGCCTTTCTCGATTCTGCAGCGACTTAGTCCATGGCTTTCCTGCTG
This sequence comes from Oryctes rhinoceros, assembly GCA_020654165.1. Classification (NCBI taxonomy): domain Eukaryota; kingdom Metazoa; phylum Arthropoda; class Insecta; order Coleoptera; family Scarabaeidae; genus Oryctes; species Oryctes rhinoceros. Next base: position 71,334 of record JAIOKQ010000627.1, read on the forward strand.
TTTTCAGTAGGATTTAATAAATAATTATATCTCCAAACAATGAGAATTCTGGAAAGACGGCAATATTATTCGCGCGAGTTCCATATTTAATGTAACTTCTGCATACGAATAGGAACTGTTGCATATATGTACATATCTAGGTATGTAAATTATTTGTGACTCACCTGTCATAGCTGTAGGATATATTTGTGCAGGGTGATTAATATTTCTAATTACAGAGCAATTAATTAATCAAACAAACTACAAGACGGATACAAATAAGAAATCTGAAAAACAAATTATTAAAGTAATAAGCATTGACTATTCTTATTATACTTTAAGTTTCGTGAAAAAGATCATATTAAGAGGAAATAATAGTAAAGTTAGCGCAAACCACACAAATAGCTGATCTTAGAAGAACATTTGTTCTAGAAAAAGACAGGGAAAACACGTAGCACAAGAACGAAATTAATTTTTTAAGCAATGCGGAGGAATCGATGGCACCATTGCACAATTTCAAAGGGAACATAAAATCCGGAAGAATATGCGTCGAAAATTAATAGGGAAGAAATTAAGGATAAAAGCATGGCGTGATCGATGCTTCTTGGTGGATACTCTGTCCTTTGCCGAGAGCCAGAGAAGTTCAACGAATCTACGTTGAAGTCGAAGGACGAATGTAATTGAAACGGCTTCACAAGCAATTTGGTACACCCTAAAGACATGAAGTCATAAGAAATTAAAGAATGGTCGAGATGGTCAAGTGCTTTGTCAAAATCGGTCTGCAACACATCAACTTGCACATTAAAATCCAAAATTGGCAACATTTGATAACAAGGCTGTTGGGCGATCGTTTCATGTCAGCCGCTTCTCCAGATTTGAAAGGTCGTCCATGTTCTAGTACAAAAATCTTATAGACTATAATTCTGAAGTAAATAAACATAATGTAACAGTAATAGCGATTGTTCATTAGCTTGGATCTATCTGTACATAACGTATGAGCTAAGACGTTACACCAACACCAAATCGGTATGAATGTAATAAAATAATGACGGTAGCGAATACTGCAATTAACTTGAAGAGCCAGGAGATACGGGTCGTATGCCACACATAGATTTGATTGCGTACTACATTGCGTAATAAACGCAATGTATTACTATCATTAATTATTCGAGTCCGCACGAGTTTGAATATTTAGCGCAACAATCGCGCTTTACGTAATCCGTCCCGAAGGTAACGGTCACGAAATTCGTTGCTCGCCCAACGCTAATAAACGCTTAAATCTGTGCTTATCGAATGTGTCATGGACGAGATATTCGCCAGTGGAACATGGTCAAAGTTATGTTCTCTAGCAGAAACATTAAAAAGCAGTGATTTGATGCGCATCATTACATAAGTAGATTTGCTTCTCGTTGTTACAAAAGAGAGCGACTGAACATCCACTATACTACGGATGCCATTAGCATTCACGTTGTACAAGTACAAACAATGATTATATTTAACTTTGGATATCGCCTTCTGAATACTGTTCGAAGTACAATTGGAAATTACAGCATAAAATTCAACATAAACACAGAATAAATTGATGCTTGCGATTACCGCCTTCGTTTCTTTTTAATAAATAAGCGTCTTTCTGCGTGCTTCTTCCTTTACTTATCAGCCCATTACCATAGAATAAAGGAATATAAACGAAGTGTAATCTAATGGAAAATTGTGTGACACTTTTCCATCCCGCTCGAATCCCTTTCTACGAGCGTCTCTACACCCTCTAATCATATTCTGTTTAGTTGTATGGTGGCGTTCCCTTGCGATATGTCGAGGGGCAGTAAACGGAAATTTATGCTTACAAGCATAATCTTGTCATACAGTGTCGTAGGAAAATAACGGATAAATTCATTATCTCTGTTAATAATGTTTTGAAAAATCTCAAAGGTATCTCACCATCATTGTCATCTTTTTTCATCATTTGTTTTTAAAGCTATGACGTCATTAAATGTTTTTTAAAGTGACAACTTACCAGAAAAAGCTTTACCAATAAAATTAATTACAAAAATACACATAACATAACAGTTTTCATTTCACTATACTAGATGTTCAAAATGATGAGCCGATACCATTTGAGGATATCCCGATGATAAAATTCATTTCTTACATTTTGAAGAGGTTGAAGCGAATTCGTCGAATTCTTTGCTAAAGATCTTTTAAATTATGTAGTTGATTTTTATAGACTTTGCTTTTGAAGTAATCTCACAGAAAGAAGTTTAAAGGAGTCAAATAGGATACCTATTTCCATTCCATCGGACTTTCTTTTAATCCATCATCCTGCATCCTGAAGCACTTGTTCCAATTAATGTCAAACATTATTTGCATAATGAGGCGAAGCACCAGAATGTTGTAGCCAGACGCTATTGTTCAGTAGTTCAGAATTATTTGAATCTTTCTCCAGTTAAATTATTTGCAAAAAAGAATGGGCCTATAACTTGATCGCCAATAACTCCTGTCCATACTTAACTTTTTGAGGGTACTGAGTAGAAATTTTTTGTATCTGATGAAGATTTTCCCTAGCTCAATATCTGCAATTCTATCTATTTAAGTAAAATGCTGCTTCATCCGAAAATAAAACACTCAGGGACAACATTGAATTACCATTATAATTTTCCATCATTTGTTCGTCAATCACAAAATTATTGTCTATGATCAAAGTCATCTTCTGCCAACTCGTAAACAATTATAGCTAATATGCGTGAAATATTTGAACTTTCAATAATTTTAGAACCGAAGCCTAGCGTATATTGTCAAATCAATGCTTCTGCTAGTTGAATGTAAATTATTTTCAATTTCGAAAAGCACGTCAAGTTGTGCATCTTCATTTAATGCTAACGGACGTCTACTTTTTAGAAGATTCTTTACATTGCCGTATTCTCTAAATTTGTTTACAATTCCATTACGGATAGATTGACTTATGGGCTGATTTGGCACTTATCTCTAAATATCTGAAACATTTCTTGATATGATCTGACTCTGTCACCATAACTCATTATCATTAACAGTCAATTCTTTGTTTCTCGCTTAATTAAATACTGTAAAGCAACCAAATGGCAATAATTTTATTACTTACTTTTGACAAGTGTAACTATGGATTCTTATTTGTTAATTACATGTTAATTGCACCCAATTAATCTTTGATATTCGAACTTTGATGCTGTTTTTCTCATTTTTTTTTCAAGTGTAAAATATTGATAATTTTATACCGTTAAAAACGGAATAAAAAATACTGCTGAAAATTATTATTACTCTTATACTTATATCTTATTACTCTTATAAAATAGTATTTCTGAAAGTTTATTTTATATTAATTAGTATTATATAGTATGTATTATATACAATATAATATACTTATGTATAATATATGTGTTATGTGTTACTTGCTATTTGCTATGTCCTATGTACTATCTGTTATCTGTTACCTTTTATCTGTTACCTGTTATCTGTTGTCTGTTACCTGTTACCCGTTACCTGTTACCTGTTATTATATTCAATTTGTACAACCTTAAAAACTGGGAGAAGTTTTTGTAATTACCTTTTGCGATTTATTGACTCTATATGGTAATAATAGAGCGTTTGTCTTCACTGAAAAAATTTTATTTATTAACCGTAGTTTTGTTACTAAATATTGATTTAAGCAGACATTTTTTATTTATATAAAAGTACTCTAAACTACATTTATTTGATGCAAACTATTAGACACATGAAATAGAAGTATAAAAAAAATATGAACAAAAAAACGATTAGAATTACCAAAACATTGACTTGCTCGGAGAAAACAAAGCTGGTACTTGAATGTTAACAAATGCAAAACCAAGCAGTTTTTTCCTTCGACACTTGATGAATAAAGCCATATTTTGTATTTTTTAGAAAAACGTCAGAGGATCGTTAATAAAGTGACCAGCTACTCGTATGTATGCGGTTTAATATAATTTTCCAGGAAAAGGAACCGGCAAAATGTATAACAGTAATAATAATAATAATATCCCATAATATGTGAACTTTATACTGAATGTCGTTACATGTGATGCCTTGGTTTACCTGATTGGGTTGATCGAAACTTTTTTTTCTTTTCGAGACCTTTCTACTTTTTAAAATTTCTACCACAGTTGTTTTACGGAGGAGTTTAGATCAGCTTTGCGTTTCTTTCGTGTACTTCTACAGCAAAATGTATTTAACTAGACTTTGGGTCATGGACTTAAAAAGAGAAGAACAATTTCAATGTATATTATGTAGTCTTTGCTTCCTAAAAACTACAAAGATGTATTTATTATTCTATATAGTTTACCTACAATATAACCCTCGCTCGGTGACATGGCCTCTAGTTCTGCGTGTCCATGTTCATCGTTCTATAAAAATACAACATTAATCGTATTTAGTAGAAAACGCCTACCTTCTCCATTTTGTTTAATTAAACGTTTAAATCGTCACCTAGATGGTTTGTGATTGTCTCCAACCATTTCGTAACTTCATCTTTGTCTGTTTGAGGCACTTCTTTTGCAATGCAATCTTTTTTAACGAAAACTGTATAAGCTTCTCCATTTTTTAAAGAAACATTTCGTTAAGCGAATACGTTTATCAATAAAAAAATAATTTAGTTTCTATTTAGTTATCTGTTTTATGCCCTGATTTATGGTTCAAAAATAACCGTTTTACTAAAGTACTTTATACTTTTACTTCTTTTGCAGCGACTCGATAGACTCGTGTCTATTCGCCTCATAAGAAAGGCTTCGTGCTGTCTACTGGTGTCCTCTAGAGTCGACAAAACATGAATCTGTTTAGTCTCTGTAAAAATGTAATAATTTTATCCGCTTTTGTCCTCTCTAATTATAATATACACATGAATTCGTTTCCTATAATTGGCGCATATGGTACTACATGTTTTTCTAAAATGTCCGTTATATACCTGTGGGCAGTCAGTGTACCTCTGTCTACTGGTACTAACTCTGTACGACCTGTTAAACAGACGCCTCCCCAAACCATAATAGAGCCACCAGCGAAATTAGGTCTAGGTCTGATATTACACTGCGAATAGCGCTCACCGTCTCGTCTGTACACTGAGATACGCCTATCTGAGGTGTAAAGACCGAATCTTGACTCATCTGTGAAGAGTATATTGGCCCAGTCATTAATGTTCATACTCACACGAGTATTTCTGACTCTAGCCAAGTCGTTCTGCAATTGTCTCGCAGTTACATGTCTTCGACGTAATGCTTGTAGTAGTAAATAGCGGTCATCTTGGCGAGTAGAACATCTTGGACGACCTGGTACAGGTCTTCTACTGTAATTGCCTGTTTCCCTATATCTGGCTACGGCTCTAGAAACACTTGACTGATTGATGTTCATCAAATTAGCAACGTATGCTTGAGATCGTCCATCTTCGATTAAAGCAACTATAGCGGCCACTTGTTCTGAAGTTAAATTGCTCATTTTAGTTTTAAAAGCGTTGGTACAGAACTCTGACTTCGCACTTTAAAATTTGTCCGTATAGGAAGACTTTCAATAAACAACTGAACAAATCTTACACATAAGCATTTTTCTAAATGTGTTCTTTTAGAAAAAAAAAAAAGTAAAAAAGCTATGTTCCATGATTTTGTTAGTGTTTTTATAGTTCACATACACGAGGCAAGCTTTTTGTGAACGTATAAAAATATCTTGGTTTATAAATGCCCTTTTTTAGTTTATGCGATACTTTTTTGGCGGAGTGTACTTTATAAAGGGATAATTATCATATAAACTTCACTATCACTCCCAAAAACCACACGCATCTGACAACATAGCTACTACTGATGGAAATAAATATAAAATATAACGTATGCGCGTTGCACCTTCATAGTGGTAACTTTACAAAAGGCTAATGAAAACTTACATACAACTTCCAACTTCATATATACATTGAATGCAGTCATATTAGTTGTATGTAGCAATACATACATACTCGATGTACTAATTGTCATGTGCCGCTGCAATAAACTTGATATGTTGTCTTGATCTTCATTATAAGTACATATTTATATTAATTTTACCACGATTATCTTAGTAATGTTCCATAGTTGAACATTGTAAATTTCCGACCATTTTTTACAGTGTTGTAATAATTTTTTAATACATAATAATGTTAAGTAACAACAAGAAAAAAAAACAAATTAATAATTGTTTTTTTTAAGATAATAAAAATGGTAGTAAAATATATGCAATAACCGATATTCTCGTAGCATCATACAGATGGTTTTACTAAAGTAACGCACATTTGCCGGATTATATTTGAGCATGTGTCAGAAACGATCCGCGCAACTGACAGTTGATCAGTTGATAGTCAACTCCGCGCAACTCCGTACAATTGAGAGCATTTTGAGGCGTACGTCACACGCTGCAATCTGGACGACAGCTTTCGGGAAAAAAAATCCAGCGGTTGCGGAAGTTAAATTAAGGTGTTCCCTTCAACAAACGAAGCGTTCACGTATCGACACCTTAATCTAATTCGAAAAATGCAAAGTAAGCCTGCATCCTCGATTTTAAACAGCTCTTCCTTTTTCTTAACGCCCTGTACGGTTTCAATTAGAGGTAAGCATCCGTGGGAACGTTTGAAATATCAATAATTCAAATTACGACGGACGTCAACGTAAAATTTAATTGCGCCCCGATTAGCTTCCTGTCTGAATTTCCGTGCGGTTGAAATACAATTCTAAAATTAATTTCATACCTTGCTTATACCCTTTGCCGGATTTTTCCACCATTTTAATTAAAATTTCACAACTCCGGTGTCGTTTTTATCTGTATTTCATTTTACAGATCCGTCGTTAATCCCTAAGTCAGAAATAATGAAGTAGGTATACTATACGCCTACTTCTCGATAATTTTACGCTACCGAAACAGAATGTATTCACGAAAATTAATTGAAATTCTAGAATCGCGTGGGCTTCTTTATAAGCCTGTAAAGGGCAAGCAACATTGACCTTTTTATTTGTTGAATTCGGCCGCGTTAAAGTTGTAATTACATATTTACGCCGTTTCAAATTAACTTACGTTAATTAAAAGGAGGTCGTATATGTCGTTAGTGAATTCCTTGTGTGACAATTGCCAAGAAAATAATTAATAAGAAATTATTAATGTAATATTGCTGAACATTTCATCTACAAATGTAGGTTTGTGGCGATGATGTATCCTGGCTGTAATTAAAATGTGGATCACTCCCAAATTTTTTGGGAACATTTCGTTAAAATGTTATAAATGTATTTCACAAGGTCAACGTAAATAATTGTTTGCCATGTTGCATTGGCCTAGTTTGTTTTCCATCATTTACAAGAACAAGATGTTCTGCATATGTTTTTACAGGATCACCTGCTACAATCCGATAGTTGCAATTCAAATGTACAAAAATGAGTAATACATTTCAAGCAATCGTGAATGCTGCCTTACAAACGAGAACGTGCGGTTGGACTACATGAAGCCGGTATTTGTCCTTTGGAAATCAGGCGTAGACATTATTGTAATCACTGATTACGGTGGATTGCAAATCAAGCTAGAGGATACAGAGCGGGTTTAGGCGCACCCAAAAGGATCACCTCCAAGAAGGCTTTCTTTTAAAGTGCTTGATTATGAAGGTTTTTCAGTCGGTAAGATTTTTAGTCCAACAGTGGTGGAATACTATCGCTCGCAGAACATCATTACGGACGAATTGCGTAGCTACCAGCTTTTATTGCGATTATCTTCAACACAGCATAGGCGAACTTTATTTACTTTTCTTTTGTTGTAATTGTATTACATTTACATGTTTATAAGTAGTATAAACTTTTTTATTAATTATAAGCATTATTTTACAAAAACTTTTTAGTGCGTCGTCTTTAATTCCGGCGAAGGTATTTCGTTAAAATTCAGGATGTTTAACAGCTCTCGTTAAAACTTAAAAACATTGCCTCATAAACATTTTTACTACTAAAAATCATCTCATAGCTTTTATACATATTTTAAATTATCTAACAACCATCTTAATTTACACGCCTGAAATGGGTATTCAAATTTTGAGTAATATATTAGTTTGTTTATATCACTTTACTTCAAGCAAGAGTAATTATCTGTTGATAATTGGTGAGCTTTTATCTATTGATAAAAGTGAGCAACATGAAACAAGACCTACGTATTGAAGCTGATGTAGAGTATTTCGCGCAAATTGGGTGTACTAGTTTTAGAGCATTACTTTGAATAACCTTTTTGGACATTGATATACCGTTAAAGGAAGCTCGTAATTCAAACTACGTTATAATTAACGAGTTCTGTTGATAATATTGTCTTCTGTTCTTATCCTGTGGACGAATACCAAGGTTCGAATTGTCCTCCTTAAACTTTCTGTGGAGAAAGCATGGGAAATAAATGTTGCCTAAAGCGTTAGTAGAAATTCTAGGATGCCACGTATGTACGCATTGATTTTCATGTTGTTTGTAGTTGCGTAAGAAAATATCTGATGAAATAAGATGTAGTAATGTTTACAAATATCTACGCAAAATACAGGCTGCAACGGTACCGACCCTACGTTGGCAGCTAAATTACACGGGGTTGATCGAAAACTAATTTAAATTGAAGTAAAATGACTACTTACTTTCCAAATCCTTGTGTTTAAATACTTAATGAGACTCTTTATTAATTTAGCTGCTCAGCTTCTCAGGTCGTTTGATATACAGTAAATGACGATGACCAGATAGTAAAGTTATGACTAGAATAGAGAATAGGTTAAAAAGAATATTATATGAGAACCAGCCGGGTCCGTTAGCACAAATAGGGCAGTGTCTTCTTGCTCTCGTGGTGGTAACGATGGCTCTGGCTTACATAAGATACCGCATACTTTCTTAACTCTTAATTTTCTTACGAGGTGAATTACAAGAACTACTAAGCTTTAGAATACAAACGCATTACCAGCATAGTGGAAATACCTCTAAGACTTCTATACATGAAACCACTTTTGGGACTGGTTAAACATGAAGTTTACAAGATTAAATCAACACTTGGAATGTACTAATTCGACTTATTAGAAAAACTACAGCCTACGTTAAAGAAAGACACGAAACAATCAGCAGCCTTTCATAGATAAAGCATAAAATGTCGATGTATGGAGTTTCGTTTATTTGTAACTTGAAATAAGGCAATAAACATCATTTAATGACAATTATTCTTTAAATACGATACTCAGACTAAACAGCAAACTGCAGAATGTGGCTTCGTAGGAAGAAGGTATATATGTACGGGTATGTGGTGACAGTTATAGGTTATAGGTAATGTGAGAACTGACACTTAACGATGCTTATATCAACTTTGTTCTTACGAATCATACACTTTGAAGCGAATAACGTGATTGCGGGATTGTCTAATAAATGTAGGGCAAAAGAAAAATCTCAATAAAACATTTATTTAAATTCGAAATTGAAATTCTGAGCTTTCGTTCCAGCATAATTTCATTTATAACTGTAAATAGAAGTGTCTAATAGCAAACTTTGGTTACTCCTGTTAGGCTTGACCGATTGTAATAATCTTGGTCTGGTTTAAAAGCGCTTTCAAATGCAGTTTTTTTAGATCTTATAAATTGCACTTAGACTTATCTTACTTTATTATTTATATTTCTTTAATATTATTAAATAATTAAGTAAATATAAAAAAATATATATATATATATTTAATATTTACAAAACACTGGTTTTCGCAAAAATCTTTCTTTTCCGGTGAAAACTACTTCCTCTAGTCGAACAAATTTAAAAACCTGTTGCAATTAGACGGCTCAGTTTTGCTGTTTTGCTGATTTATTGTCTGCTGCTTTATTTAAACATCTAAATATAACGATATTATTGAAAGATGCATGCTATTATTCATGTTAATGCATTATAAATAAACTGAAACTTATTTTTAGGGACTTTAATTTGAAATAAGCAATAAAAATCTGATTAGTCTAGCAGGCAAATTTCGAAAAACAATATTATTATTAAACTAACACTGTGATATGCCTTTGCATACAACATAGAAGTAAGTCAAGTTCGGAAACCTTGTAGGCCTATCCAGCTAGCCAAGATAAACGTTACCTAAGAAGTCTCCAACATGTACCGCAAAATGAGGCGGGCTGAAAAGACATCTAACGAATTGACAAGAATATATCTTCTAAAAGAAGCGGCAGTATATTTCTTAAAAAACTTAGTGAACGTGTCCAGTATTCCATTCATTAAATAATTATCTTTGAAATAGGGTTAATATCTCCAATTAAAGAAATATCGAGAAACGGTTTTACTGACATCTTAAGTCTTTAATTTTATACTTTTTCACGCAGAAATAAACATATTGCTCTATTTAGAATTTCTGCGACCAATTTATTGGTTACAAAGCCTGATAATGCCCTCTTTATTGGCATCTCCTCACCACCTCTCTTCAGAAGATATGACAGAATAAAATAGATATGTTTTCGACAACTCTTAATTAGACAAAACATGATAAAATCTTGAACTTATACTTAGTAGTAACCGTTACACCATCTAGTAAACAACATATAAGTATCAGGACCTCTCCATCACACAAGTTTAGTTATTATATAGTAATACATAATATTCGGTCACTGGTTAATGATGAGGACCATTCGTGCCCTCGAAACGGCCGTCCCGAACCAATTATTATATATTATTATACAACTTACGTGTTGTTTACCATACTACGCCACAGTCGTTGCTGTCATTATTGTTACACCATCTACTAGTCATCTTACACTCTTCAAAACCATTTTCATTCTGGTCATATTTATTAGAAAAAGTTTTTGCTAAAAGTTCTGGGATTACTAATTTTTGAAGTATAGCCAGCGGTCGTTCTTATTTGTCCAGTGAGTACATACTGCTTTAACAGCTATTTTACTATAAGTCAATGGTTAATACTGCGCACTCATATATAGGACAAATTAAAAATATAAGTTTACAAGCTTTTCTTTGATTAAGGGTAGATTTTTGTGCTTCGTGGCGAAATCTGTTGTAAAACCAAACATTAAAATAGAATTAATAAATTAATAGATTAATTTGCTCGATTGTTTCTGTTTTCACTAATATGAATATCAAAGATAGTTAAATATCAAAGATAGGAAAATTTTCAGTAAGGAATGCATCGTTAAAAAAAATTGAAAAACTAATTCTTCCTGTAGTCCAACCCCATCCATTTTCCTCGTCCTTGTTCGAAGTTGTATGCCTGTTAGCTTTAAAACATTGGATATTTTTACTTACTTCATATTATATTTACTTACGTTGCAGAAACGTGTTATTTGTCGAAAAGTCGAATACTTTTGCTTTTCAGGATTGTAGAAAAACAAAACAACTTTCTTCTCGATTTCTTAATTGCAGCAATTACTCATTCTTACTTTTAGTTTATTTCCCAGAAAATGAGTAAATAAAAGTAACACTTATGGAGGATCTTCCTCCGCAAAAAGTGAAACACGTTCGCTACCAGCCGGCTCATATTTGAGCCATATGGTTTTCTGTAACAGACCAACGACTCATATTTGGGACGATGATATAGGCATAGTCATTGTATAATTTCTCATCGAGGTTTATAGCAATTGCATTGGTATTAAATAGTGGTGTATAGGAAGCTATGACTCACACTGGTGAGACGTGGTCTCAGGTTCTCAGTTATCGTTTCTAGGTTAATGTTAATGTTAAAAAAATATCAGTTACCTACAATTTCGAAATGAAATTATTACTGCACTAATAGCCAATCAATAAAATGTAGAAACAAAAAAGACTCCAAAAATATCTAATTTTTTGAAGAAATTAGAGAAGAGAGGTGCAGGGTATGTAGTCAGAACAAAAAACGGAAGCAAACATGGTACATTTGTGACTCGTGTACAGATGAAAAGAATAACCCAGTAGGACTCTGCGTAAAGTGTTTTCCTGTGTATCATAATGTATAACGTTATTTGATGTATTTTGAAATATAATAAAATAATTTTCTCTCATTCAAAATGCTTTTTCCTAGACAATTACCAATGAATATTGAGACTCATATATGAGCCAGTCGGTTCATTTAGTGAACCAAAGCATCTATAGACCTATGTCCCACATATGCGCCATAATAAAAAAAATATCAAATGCATATTTTTGGTTAAAATACACCTAAATTCTTGTAATAGAATTAGTTTTGTATAATACTATTCAAAAATATATCATTGGTCTGTGGAAGACGGTACCCTTTTGCATAGTGGTAGTGAACGTATTAAGTTATATTTAATTTAAGTCCATATTTATGTTAATCAAATCTTTGTATAATTAAAAAGTAATATTGCTTACTAATTTTAAATTAATTTAGTCTTTTTTTAATTTTGGAATTTAAAACACAAAAGAGCTAGGTTCTCTTAACCATTACTGATATCGCGAGGGCGCAACGTGAAATCAATACCAGCATAAATATGTAACAAATTGTAACATATGCAAACGTTTCATAGAATGCAATAAAACGTTTGCACCAAACGCTGCCGTATGCCCTACTTTATTTACAATAAAACAAATTGGTTCACTATATTGAAATTAAGTAATAACGAATAATTACGTGTTATTTTCTCAATATAGTAATATATGATTTTCATTTTAGTACATAAGAGCCTCGTATGACACCAGACCGGAATTTTTAATTCAGCTGTTTACGAGAGATTGGAATTTGGAGCTTCCGAAGCTTTTAATATCTGTTCAAGGAGGCAGAACTAATTTCGAACTGCAACACAAGCTCAAGAAGGTGCTGCGTAAGGGACTACTTAAAGCGGCGAAAACCACCGGCGCTTGGATTTTTACAGGAGGAACAAACACAGGTAATAGGAAACTTTTATAATGTTGCAATTCATTAACTTAAGTAAAAAAGTAAAGTAGTGAACTTCGCCGAGAGGATGAAGTTTTTAACTAACGCTTCCAATCGTCTTATTAAAGTACAAAGTAGGGTAAATCGATAATATATATACGTTCAGCGTGCATATTTTATAATATTAATCGAGTCCTACTCGTAAAATATAAATACTAATAGTTGTGCTACGTGTTGCTTCCTGTCGCTGACGTGTACTTTAAAGTGGAAAATTATATAATTATACCTTCCTTTTTTTGCTTTTGCTTTGCTTTTTGAATTATAGAAAATATATTTTCGATTATCCATCTTTATTATCCTTTATAAAATGAGCTTGTTTCGTCCTTTACTTTTTAAATAGAAATTGCTAACCTGAAATGACCTTCCATCAATCTTGAGATTTATTATTTAGTGGTTGCTTTTGAATTGCGCGATTTTCAGCAGTTGATGAGCGTGTTCGGGCTAATTCGTCTGCGTTTGCGTTTCCTCGATAGACTTCGTATCCTGGCACCCAGGTACAGGTTGCCTTAGTTGGGCTTCCCAGCATATTGAATGCATTCATGCAATCCCACATCAGTATCGAATTCGATTGTGTGGAGTCTAGCGCTTTTATTATTGCTCGACTGTTTGAATAGATAACAACAGATCGATAGTTATCTACTTGCCACTCTAATTTTTCTTATACACCTCAGTACTTCAATTATTTGGGCTTGAAATACTGTGACGCTTTGGATTAGACTTAGTGTCGTCTACATCCTTTACATCATTTTCATTTTATATTTTTAAACATGTAAAATTCTCTGGAGAATGTCTTTTGAGATTGGATATTTTTTCTGCCCATACCTTTTCCAGATGCGATACCGTTTTGCCCAATGTAATCATTTTTGACGGCCGTAAGAGTAATACGGACGCAAAGCAGCGCATCTGAGAAAATTGCCTTTTTTAAAACGGTGTCGTGTCGTACTTAGCGAAACAGGATTTTTGCAATCGCTATTAATTACAGCTCCAATGTCTGACACATTTAGTCGTCGCTTTGCATTAGTTTAGAAGTCTAGCGTTGTTATTCGGGAAAGTCTTTACCATCTTCCAGAGAACCAGTTGTACGATGTCGTTGCACTGTGCAATGCATCGACTTTTTTATGTGCTTTCTTTTTACAGTTGCATGTTCCGAATAACCTTCATTATGAAGGGAGAATCGTTCTTGTACAGTTATAAGTAGCGTTCTAACTGTTGGCGGGACAACAGAATTAGATACGCTCTTGTGTATAGATATACACCGTAGTATTAAGTCGTTTTTCCAAAGTACGTTTGGTGAAATAAAACTAAACAAATGAAAGCAAGTAGTGCCCTCTGCTCAAAAGTGGTTTCTATATTGTTCTTAGCAACCATTGCATTTTAATTATGGTCATGTTTTCACCAAGTTTGCAAGACGACTAAATGCTATTGTCTAGTGAAAACTTTCGTTTCATTATTTCTCAGATGGTCATTGTGCGCTAGTTAAGTTCACATTTTCACACTTCACACTAACTACTGCTACGACAAGCAATTTATGGCCCACATTGTATATATGCGTGGTATATAATAAGTCATTTATAAGCGTTAGTTCCATGCATGCGAGGATTTTCAGAAGCAAATTCATTTGCCGATAAAATCTTGAAATCCTCTACACTTAATCCAGTGATCTCTGTTTCGGTAATGACCCATGGACCGCTTTCCGCCAAGCCATTTTTCAAGTTTGGAAAAAGAAGTCACAGGGATGGTGGTTGAGGCATCGATTCTCTCCGTAACTGGATAAGTTTAGTTATCGTAATTACCGCTAGAGATGGTAGACAGCTTTTTTCTCCATAAGGTGGGGCATTTTTCCTAGTTAACCAGTCGAATCGGTTCAATAAGTCAGCATAATACTATCGCGTGATTATCCTGCTCTTCTCCAAATATTCGATTAATTCCCAAAAATCGTTACTATAGCTCTTGCGGCTGATGGAGTCATCTTCGCCTTCTTAGACAGGGAAACTCTATTTCTTCGACCGACTGTTTTTCGACGAGTAACGATGTATTCATAGTCACGTAACGCCGTAGAAGCTCACTTATATTGCGCTTAAGCATAACAAATACATAAATTTCAAAACGAAAATACGTTTTCTAAATCCAAGTAATGGAATCTTGCGTCAAAATGGATCGTATTCGTCTATGTAAAATTTATATACATTTATAATAGATAATCACATAAGCATTTACGATTTCTTGGCTTATAAGAACATAAGTTGGTTTTAACAAATTGATTATTACCGGATCAAGGGATTAATGGACCAATCAATAGCTGGAAAATAAAGGTTACTATTTAAGTAGAGTTCGGTGACATGCGATGTGACTTATTTGTATGAAGTGACAAATCGTATTTGATCAGTTTCAGTGCAGATTAACGTCGTTTTGTCAAATGGAATATGCTGTATGTTAAGGTACCCTTGAATTTGAAATATTAATGTGAGCAAATCATGGTAACATCTGGAATATCAAGGAATCTTGTTTTTAAGGGTTTGCGAAAATTTGGAATAAATTATGTATTAGCAAGATTACTTTTGCACCTCCAATTGGTACACCTTGTATGACCATTCCAATTCTCCTCGGTGTCATTTTCTAATTCCAAAATGACGAATTCGTTGTGATTATTTGGAATTTAAATCTTCCTGATGATTGATGGTACGTAAAAATTAAATAGTAAAAAGTAAAAAACCATCTATGTAGACTCTGTGTGAATTCACAATTAAGGGAAAGTGAAAAAAACTTGTTCCATCATCTTACAATATTTACTATTAAAACCATTAATAGCGCCCCGTCCGTATAGAAACCACATCTTCGGGCTGTACTGGAAAGAAAACAAACGAGGGAAAAGCAATTATGTGCCTAGAAAAGAACTTTATTTTTAGTAACTCATAACTAGAGAGGACAAAGGCGGATGGAATTATTACTTTTTTGCAGAGAGTAGACAGACTCGTGTTTTATCGACTCTCGGGAAAACCAGTAGGCAACACGAACCCTTTCGTATGAGACGAATAGACACGAATCTGTCTAGTCGCTGCAATTTCACCTACCTTTGTCCTCTCTACTCATAACATAAAATTGTTTGAGGAAATTTTATGTTTAAATTTAGAATTGTTAAGGATATCAGAATTTAAAAAATAATATACTTTTTACAAATATAAATTGTTTTAATATTTTGTATTATTTATTTTATAAACTATTTAAGTAGTCAAGAATTAAAACAAGTAGGTGAGATGTCCAGAGACAGTTTATATATAACATTTGTAAAAACTAATAGCCTCTTCAAAAATTATTGTTGAAATATAGACAATTAAAAGTGTAAAAAACAACAGACTATAATCACAGCAACACCATCTAAGGCAGATAATTTCGTTCTGCAAGTTTTTTTGGTCAATGTAAATCTATGAATCTTTGTTAAAGAGCTCCGTAGAAATGAAAAAAAAGGTTAGTAGATATAAGATAGATAAGCAATAATTAATCAAATAAAACTTGAAAAATGGAGAGCACTTTTAAAATTAAAAGTGCTTTCCATTTAAAAAATTTTAAAATTATTAGTGATGATTAAATTCTGGTAAATGATTACCAAAATGGGACAAGTGAAATATACGGAGGAGCTGAAATTATTAAAAAATTCCAGCTCTCTTGCATAGCTGTACACCTTATTTTAAACATAATTTGTAACACGCTGAGGAATAATTCGAAAGTATTACTAAAAATTATATTTTGAACAATAAGGACAAAATTGATCCCAAAATACGTAGTGGTACCTAAGCTAACGTGCAATAATTGCCAAACGCAATAAATTTGCATAACTTTCAGAAATTTTCGAAACTAAATTAAAAGAGCATGTGACATCCTTGCAACCGGATTCTTCCGATAATTTTAAAATTTTACATTCTTGCACACTTAACAACATAGAGAGTTTAAAAAGTTCTTAAACGACAAATTAAAAATAGGCCTCTTTCCATTAACTCCTAAATTACTTTTGAAACATCCTCCAAGTTTTATTTGATTAATTACTATCTTAAGTCTGCCTAGTTATCTGTTCGCCAGATAGATATCAACTAACTTTGGTTTTCTTAACAAATGCTCATATGCTTATATCAACAAAAAATACTAATACGTTGTTCGTGTGATTCTAATCTGTTGTTTTTAACATCTTTAATTTTGTTTATTTTTAATTGCGATCACAACAAATCTTGAAGGAACTATTATCACTCAACCTACTTATTTTTAACCATTGACAATTTTGTGCTGATAAATTTGTAAGTAGTATTATACACACTGCGTTTCAATAGAAATGAACCACCTCGAAGGAGGAGACGCAGAACTTCGAAATTAAGTAGCAATAGTTAGTACACAGAGACAAACAAATGACAAAAAATTATTGACAATATCGTTAATAATGTGTTGCATCTCCGCGTACTCTTATGCATTCGGTAACTCTTCAAGGCATGCTGGAAATCAGAAGGTCGATAATTCCTTTAAAGTGTTGGGAGAATGGAGTAATCGACGCAATTTTCTGCCCGTCATGTTTTATGCTAGGAACTCTAACGTTACGTGAGCAATGTGAGGTCGCGCATTATCGTGTTGGAAGACGGGCTCTGGAGGAACTTGGAGAAATGGCACTAACACGGGCTTCAGAATGGTGTCAATGTAACGGCGTGCGTTTAGAGTGGCCTGAATGAATGTCAAAGGAGACCTGCCACCGTAGCGTATTGCTCCTCGCACCATTACACCAGGAGTTTGAACCGTGTGGCGACGCTGAACAAACTGTAAATTTTGCCTTTGATCTCGGTCGTCTAATCCATAAACGTCCATCAGAATTCTATAAGCAAAATCGGGATTCGTCGTTGAAGACGATAGTTTCCCATTTATATTCCCAATGTTGTCGGTTTTGGCTCCACTGCAGTCTGGCACCTTTATGTTGTTGAGTCATAGGAAGACAAAAATAAGGACGATATCAACGCAATCCAAATGTCCGTATTCGACGATAAGTCGTACTCATAGACGATCTACGATCAATTGTTCATACCCAACTGATTACAACAGCACGCGTTGGTTCTACTGGGTCCTGTATTGCACTTCGCCCTAGCAGCCGATCTTCGCGTGCTACTGTCACCCAGGACGTTCACTGTCTCTACCACGAGTTTCTAAGCGTTCTTCCTGCCAATCCATCCAAGTCCGTCTGATAGTGGCCTGAGATCGGCCTATGCGTCTGCTAATTTCCCGAAAACTTAAACCAGTCTCATGCATCCCAATAATTCGTCCTCTTTCAAAAGGCTTAAGATGGCATTCGAAGACTCGTGGCATTTTTGAGGCACTAACTTTACTAATGCTATAACGACAATCACAAACAAACGGCGAATTACTCCGAAAAATACTATTCAACAACACGCAATTTCAGGTGCTAACAGACAGATAACTTCTATCAGTAATGCACTAACTCATTCTACATAATTTCAAAGTTCTGTATCTACTCCTCCGGGGTGGTTCATTACTAAAGAGTCCAAACGATGTGCCCGACCATCGCGCACATCCGGATATTTCTGCAACAATGTAAACATGTTAGGTAAGTTATTTATGATTTTTCTTAACGTTTTGTAAAGTGATTCAATATATTTATTTTTAAATAAGCGCACTGTTATTCTGGTAAACTCGCCAATGCTCGGGCACATCGTTTGGACTCTTTGTTCATTACTTTTGAAACGCAGAATATTTTTTCATTCTGATTTATTTAACAATTCTAAGTTTAAACAATTTCATTTTACGAATTATTAAAAAAAATCTTTTTTTAATAGATACATAAGAAAGCAATTCACCATTACTTATCCTTGATGATCACCTTTTTTACTCAGATGATTTCTGGTACGACCTGCAGATGTATTTTGTATACGAAAGCGACTAATAAATATTATATTTTTTTATTATTATAACAGGACTAAACCCTATCTTCAAAATTCGTTGTGTTATATTTATGGTCGTTTACGCCGCCATTATGAATACTTATGTAATCATTACAGGAGTCACGCGACAGGTAGGCGATGCTTTGTTATCCGAGAGGACCCAACGGAGCGGTCGAGTAGTGTCACTTGGGATTGCACCCTGGGGCATCGTGGAAAACAATCAAGAACTAATAGGGATCAATAAAGACGTTCCATATCATTCCATATCATCTCCAAGGTAAGCTGATCATTATTATTAGGTGAATTGAATAATTCTCGAGGTAAAAGTAGTGAAAGTCTTCGGATATCTCCCACATTTCACGCAACGTTTTTAGAATAACTACAAAATTACGTTCATTTGCAAAAGAATCGGGTCTTTCAAAGGCAGTAATAGAAAATACTCACTTCATATGTATTTCTTTGTTATTGGTTGTTATTTCTATTGAACACCCACCTAAATTCTTTTTATCGTTAACGGATCATTTGGTGTTTATAGAACTGTTTCTATAAAAATAAATGAAAAATATTTATAACAAGCCCGGAAAGCCTCGAAAAAACAATGTGTAAGCCTACATTTTACCGTAGTTATCAATCAATCGCGGTAGTTACAAATCGTATTCAAAATACGATGTAAGCTGTAAGCGGTCATTACTACGGTAGGCACTAATCATGATTGGTTAATCTACTACCGTTGCTCGCGATGTAAATATCCACGGATTTAGAACTACCGACTTTAATTAGCACAATCAACATCCGGTTATTCTGCGTCTTTACACGGGTTACACGAAAAGTTTTTCAAGCGGTTAGTTAGGTGTTAGTGGTTTAAATTGATAATTTAAACGTGCAGTCAATAGGATATTGGGTAATTACAGGGCGCATCAACTACTTGGCCAGTTGGCCACTAAACGTATGGTGATGTATTAAGAGAAATATACATTGATTCTCTTTAAGGAAGTGCAAACCATCAAATTCGAAATCAAAAATTTTAAGCAGGCGAAGTATCGATAGCAGATATTGTATGTGCTAGACACTCTTCAAAAGTTGGTGGTTTCCATAAATAGTGCAGTGACTCAATTAGACGCGATTCTTCCAGCTAATGCTCCCCAAGGTTGGAAAACTTCTCTATTCTCTCGTCCATCGAAGCATGAAACTGTCATTGTGTCTCGCGTAAAACTCACGAACCAAGAACTCCGTGAAACCTTGGCCGATGCCTTCTTGGTGAAACCTGACTGATGCCTTCGCAATTTTTAACTTTAAAATACGCAAATCCGAATACTGATCGGCGTGTCGTTATTGCGATTCGCCACAGCATTAGACGCATTTTTTATGATTGTAGATTATATATTATATCATAGATTGAAGAAGTTTTTTCATCGCCAACGATATATCCGTTTTACTGGCAGACAACCTTAGCGTCAAGAATTCCGCTTTTCCTTTAGCATTTGTGTGGTTACTGAATCCGATCTGTCATCGAGTACCTTAGGTGTCGGGGCCAACGACTGGGTGCTTTGAATTCGGCGGAGAGTTAATTGGGAGATTTATTCACTCTTTGGGAAGCGATTTGCTGACAAATATCCGTACCTCGGATGATGATCTCGCAAGCTACGGTTTATTTTACATGCGTTTTAACGCAATCCTTAGCACGAGGCTTTAACCATTGAGGAGATAAATGGTAAGATTAATTGGTTATGTTCTCAAACGACTAGGCAGAAAGGCTATCAAGAGAGCGCGATGTGTCCGATTAATAGCACATGTGCTAACTTTCTTTTTTGAAAAGTTTCACCATGATGATCCTGTGTGACTAACTCATATACTCATATACTACTCATATACTCTACATGGAAAATAATGGTAAAAATTTCACAAAACTCTTATTAATGGGGAACGGTTTACTTGGTGTACTCGGGTAAAATATCTTGGAGTGAGAGTGGCCTATTTGAAAAAACCATCCTGAACAGATTCCTGGGAACGAGAAACTCCTTCATGGTTCTACTGTCAAAGGAAGAATCTGTTAAACTTTTTGAGGAAGCTATATATTTACAAGACGTACCTTTTATTATCTCGATGCTCCCCAAACAACACCGCATTAATAGGATTAATGCTCTACAAAATAAACCGTTGAAATTTACTGCCGAAGCCCCTTGGTTTGTGAGGAACGTACAAGTCTAACAAGATTTCAATAGGGCCATCCAAACAGCTTATAAAGTACCTTTGGATACTTATGTTAAAATCAGACAACCGAGAAGTAGTTACGAAATGTAATATACGAGTTTACAGATCACGTAGTTCGGAAAAGGAATGTTAGGTCCCAAAAGACATTATTCTATTCTTATACGAGTAAATTTGCATTAGTGTGTCTTTGTAGGTTGATATTAATATATATTAGATTATTCTATAAGCGATTATGTAGTTCATCAAAAGAAGAAATTTACATTGTGAAATAGTAATCTTTATTTGGTCACAGGCCTTCAAGCAAGGTATAAACTGCTTCAAGTTCCTCTCTTTGTGTATTGGATGTTCTTAACGAAGCCGTTTTTTTCCTAATTGGACGTCGATAATACAGGTTTACATTTCACTGTATGAATACAATACATCAAATTAATTTTCGGTGTGCGTTGCCGAACTAGGGTGAACGCCTTTTGTTAAAGCTGGATATCCAGTACTGACTCTCTGGCGCGTGTGAAACGGCAACAAGATAGCTACTGAACTTTTTGCAATATACTGGACACAAATCAAATCAATTGTGATGAATATATGCCGGACAGAAGGAGAAATGTACTCTACAATAACGCACAGAGTTATTGTAGAGTAAGCTTTTCAAAGATTACTCGGGGAGATTAGAATCTCATTTTGATAGACCGGACATTGTTAAATATTATGATATCAGAGCCGCCCTTAAATAGATTGAGAATTTATCATATTTTACAAAAGAAAGCAGTGAATGTTTTCATTTACATCTATATCAACTAAAATTTATATACAGGATGGGTCGTGAGGAATGGACTAAGCTCTAGGAGTGCATTCTACAGGTGAAAATAATGCAAAAAAACTCAAATGTTGTTATCCGATTTTTATTTGTTTTCGAGTTATAGCGTAATTAAAAATGTCGATTTAGTATATCATGTTTATGTATGTATTCGTAGTAGTGAGATTGAAAGCAGTCGAGAAATAATGCAGAGTGTTTCGTATGTTTAATGCGTCTAATGTCTCTACCTCTAGGTCGTTATTGACATAGTGAGGGCGCTGCCATCATAAAAAAAGGTTCCCTATACCTTGGAGTAAATTATAACATTGCTATTCGGGTATTGTGACATTGATTTGACATTTGTGCGACTAAAGTGTAACAAACTAAAATGCCACACACTTATTCTAATTTAGAATATGCTAATATGGTGTTTGTTTATGGATTTTGTAATGGAAATGCTGCTGCTAATAAATATCGTCAACGGTTTCACATCACATCCTAATAAAAATGTATTTATTAGTGTATTCAACAAATTATGCGAGACCGGAAAGCTTCCCAGTGTAAACATAATATCTGAACGAGGCAGTTGATAACAATTACAAGAAGTAGAAGATATTCTGGATGCAGTAGAAGAAGATGCAACTACCAGCTCACGGAGAATTAATATTCGGTTGGACATTCCACAAACAAGGGTGATAAAAACACTCAGCACCTACAGCCATATAATTATCGTAGACGTATGGAATGTTGTCGATGGATAAATGATAATCCTCGTTTTGTATCGCGTATACTATTTACGGATGAAGCAACATTCACCCGTAATGGTATTAATAATTGTCATGACCACCATGTGTGGTCAGACGAAAATCCACACGCAACAGTCGAAAGTATCTTTCAACATAAATTTTCGGTAAACGTGTAATGTGGTCCGATCAATGGTTTTTTAATTGGTCCTTACATTTTTGAGAATCGCCTCACGGGAGACACCCATTTACATTTTTTAGAGAATGAACTGCACGGACTGCTAGAGGATGTTCCCCTAAACATCAGAATCCAAATGTTCTACCAGCACGATGGAGCACCTACACATTACGCACGTGCGGTCAGGCAACATTCGGATGAAAGGTTTACAGGGTATTGGATTGCTCGTGGTAGATAAATTGGTTGGCCTCCTAGGTCTCCAGACCTCACGCAACTCGATTATTGCTTACGGGGTTGGTTAAAAAATGAAGTGTATCAAGTAAAAGTGGACACTCCTGATGAGCTAATTCAACGCATTAGGAATGGTGCTGACAATATCAAACATCAACCTGACACAATCAGGAACGCAACCAGCGCCCTTGGTAGACGATGTAGAAAATGGCGGTATTTTTGAAAATATATTATAAAGAACGCTAATAATAACAAAATACCAAAACTTTAATGTATGAAATTTTGTTTATTTTTAATTACGCCATAACTCGAAAACAAATAAAAATCGGATAACAACATTTGAGTTTTTTTACATTATTTTCGCCTGTAGAATACACACCTAGAGTTTAATCCATTCCTCACGACTCACCCTGTATATGTAGATCTCGATCTACCGATGCAAAGGAATTTTTCGAAGTTCTTGATGATGTATTATTACAACGATTCAAAAGTTTGTTTTTTGTGGTAACTACAAAATAGGTTTATTTAAACCTACCGAACATAAAGCAAAATTAACAAGTATTGAAATCGTTTAAGTAGCATTCTATCAGCAAGAGTCACGAAACCACCGTTGCTTTAGATGGATGAGAACTAAATGCACAGTAAAGAGACAGCTGTATGAGGATGCTAAAGATGGCTACTTAAACTTCGATCAGCACAAAACCTATAGAAGTGAATTAGAAACATACATACGTTACGATGAAAAAGATATAATGCTATTCTAGATATTCTCAAATTGTCAATAATGAAGGTAAAACAACATGGACAGTTGTTCCTGAGATAAATGGTACGTCACGAGAATAGTTCTCTACTGAGCTTTTTGAACATTGGGAAACAAACGAGATATTCTAAAAAACTGTTTCACAGAACAAACTAATCCAATAGAATCAAAGCTAATGGATACGTGAACATCTCAGATCTACATATTCCTCACACATCAGTGAGTTTTTTTACATTATTTTCGCCTGCAGAATACACTCCTAGATTTTAGTCTATTCCTCACGACTCACCCTGTATAAGTAAGTATGTCCGGTGGGCCACTCATAAAGTTGCTTGTTTCAAACTGTTCCTGCTATAGAATATTTCAGTTGGACTGTCGCAAAAGAAGCTATCATATGTGGAAGAAAATCAATGCATTTTATTATATCAAACTAGTAATTGCGAAAGTAACTAAGCTAAGTCGAAACATTCATGTCGATATTGTCTAGCGTATCTACTCGCTAAATACCCTACAAACTGTTCAACTTAGCTATACTGCATAGTGGGAATTTAGCATTTGTATTTTTTTAAATTAGCATGCTGGTTACAAAATATGCCTAACGTTTACTAAGAGTAAGTTTACTAAGTAAACGTAAGTTTACTTACGTTTACTAACGTAAGATTTACTAACGTTGTCAAATATTTTACCATTTACCAACCGATTACCTAAACTTCCTTTCCCTCCTGATAAGTTACACTCGTTGTTAGAGCGGCCACATATTGAAAACAGTTAGAGAAGCCAGGGCTACAGAACTGCATATACTGTAAGGCCCGAAGCTCAGGTTTTATCTACCAACAAACATTCTGCCTTCATATTTCTACTAACATATAAGTTATATGTTAGTAGAACGTGTAGTTAGTAGAACGTTAGTAGGCGTGTTATATGATATAACACGTCTCTTGTATATTTCCTTGCATTTATTGCCGAATATAATTCATAAGGAGACATTCATACACTGCTTCGATTTTAATAAACTCCGCCAAAAAAGTATCGCATAATTTAGTTTTGAATCATAAAAGTATCGCATAATCTTTGTTTGTAGCATAAAGTTGTAAATATACCTTAATGCGCTCTAAGATATAATTTCTATGATTGTTTAAATAAAATACAGGCCAAATAAAAACAAGAACTCATACTTGAGATTTTTATTAAAACAAGAAATTATAATTTTGGAAAGAAAAATGTCATAACAGTAGCTTTTAATACTGAGTATTGCCACCTCTGGCTCTTATGACCGCTCGCATACGGTTTGGCAGAGATTCGATTAAACTCCGTATATAAGCCTGATCCAAATTCTCCCACTCGTCACGGAGAGCATTTTCTAGTCCACGCAGGTCCGCTGGGGCAACATTTTGGGTTCGTATCCGTCTGTGAAGGAGGTCCCACACGTGCCCGATAGAGTTCATGTCCGAACTTACCGCAGGCCAATCTAAAACTGGAATACCAACATCGTTAAGGTATTCCTGGACGATTATTGCAACATGCGGTCGTGCATTATCGTGCATTAACATGAATTCGTTTCCTATAATTGGCGCATATGGTACTACATGTTCTTCTAAAATGTCCGTTACATACCTGTGGGCAGTCAGTGTACCTCTGTCTACTGGTACTAACTCTGTACGACCTGTTAAACAGATGCCTCCCCAAACCATAATAGAGCCACTAGCGAAATTAGGTCTAGGTCTGATATTACACTGCGAATAGCGCTCACCGTCTCGTTTGTACACTGAGATACGCCTATCTGAGGTGTAAAGACCAAATCTTGACTCATCTGTGAAGAGTATATTGGCCGGGTCATTAATGTTCCAATTTACATGTTCTCTGGCAAACCTTAAGCGAGCCACTCGGTGGTTCCTAGTGAGACGAGGGCCTGTTACAGCTACTCTAGGTCTTAATCCACTCTGTCGTAACCTATTCCGAATAGTTTGAGTACTCACACGAGTATTTCTGACTCTAGCCGAGTCGTTCTGCAATTGTCTCGCAGTTACATGTCTTCGACGTATTGCTTGTAGTAGTAGATAGCGGTCATCTTGGCGAGTAGAACATCTTGGACGACCTGGTACAGGTCTTCTACTGTAATTGCCTGTTTCCCTATATCTGGCTACGGCTCTAGAAACACTTGACTGATTGATGTTCATCAAATTAGCAACGTATGCTTGAGATCGTCCATCTTCGATTAAAGCAACTATAGCAGCCACTTGTTCTGAAGTTAAATTGCTCATTTTAGTTTTAAAAGCGTTGGTACAGAACTCTGACTTCGCACTTTAAAATTTGTCCGTATAGGAAGACTTTCAATAAACAACTGAACAAACCTTACACATATGCATTTTTCTAAATGTGTTCTTTTAGAAAAAAAAAGTAAAAAAAGCTATGTTCCATGATTTTGTTACTGTTTTTATAGTTCACATACACGAGGCAAACTTTTTGTGAACGTATAAAAATATCTTGGTTTATAAATGACCCTTTTGTAGTTTATGCGATACTTTTCTGGCGGAGTGTACATGCCAATACTTTAATTTATATGCAAGGTATGCTAATTACGAGTTTATTTGTTTAATTTTTATTATCCATATGGGTGTACAATAGTTGCAACTGAATATGTGTAGATTATTAATTAGGGGATACCTTAAATATTTTTACGCGCGGATATTATTTTGCTGATCGTTGTGGACTGTCGTTGATTAAAGAACATTGCAGTACGTTGAATAAGCTTATGATCCATTCCGAATTCGGTCCTTTGGCGTAATCCCTCCTAAACTCCGTCTCAAGCACAATTAACACCAATTTTAATGAAGCACCGATTTGACACCATTTCATCGCCAACGTTTTAAGTAATATGGTGCAACGCTTTTGATTGTTATTAGTATCGAATAGAACTTTTAACGGTACTAATAATTTTATGTCTTCCGGCGTCAGCCTCATCGCCCTTTTCTGCTGGTCGGATAGTATAGCTCGCATTTCGTGCGTAAGTTTCTTCTCGACCCAAACTTCCACGAGATTTTTCAACTCGTTTGATTTACCCCGGCTAATTATATCGGTGATTTTACAAATGGCGTGAGTACTTCCGTAGATGAACGCACCCTCAGAAAAATCCGGATCCCACATTTTCTGTAGATATTTCAAGCGATACTTAGCGTTCAACCACCTGAATATATGCGGAAAATAGAGAAGTTCCGGTAGTTTCGGGTTGTTCGGACGATTATGGCTGTACCTCTTGATGCACGTAATAGCGCCATTTCCTTCCAATTTCTTTTTGAAGAAAGGTACACGACAGTTGCATGAAATGTTGAGGGTGATTAGATTATTTCTGAATACGTTACAACATAATTTTAAAATGTTCATGATATGTACAACAATAATTTTGAAATGTCATTTGATGATGTATAAATAAACCCTTCTCATGAAGTCTTGTCAAAGCTTGACGTTTCAGATCGTACTCAAACATTTACATTCCATTTTATCTCGTTTATCTTTCAATCAACTTTCGGTCTTTTAACTTATGACGTACTTCTAAAAACAGTTAATGACATACGTAATTAGTGCTGTTCGGGGAACTGCCGTGTACCTTCGTAACATTCTCGCGAAGATCGCTTTATCGCACGCTTTCAATGGAATTTGTGCGGCTCTCCACCAAGGGTTAAATGAGATTATCAGAAAAAATACTTTTTCTAAAAGCAAACGGCGCTTGCTGTGCGCCAGTAATAAACTTTGTAGAAGAGTGGAACGTATTATGTACCTGAAATCTTCAAGAAGTAAGACGATAGATTTCTGCAAGAAATCGAAGCAGTTAAGGAAATATTGATACCAGTATTGATCTCAACTCAACAAACGAAGGAAGTTTATTTAGCTTAAATTGGGGTGAGCTTAGTTTAGATGTGAATTCTAATGCACTAAATCTCATTACTCTTTATTAAAAGCCGGAATATATGCAAGAAAACCGATATGCGTATAAATATGCAAATTTGCATGTTAAATCTGCGCATTCTTAGGAAAAAATTTAATACCATATAGAGAAATATCCCCTTGTGTTTGCTATAAGTGTAACGTTTTCTATTGAGAAATTATGGTGCTTATTTGAAAACATGTTTGTGCGGTGCAAAGATTCCTTCGGTGTCGAGACTCGTTATAGTAGCATTTTTCAAACTAACCAATGTGATCTGCCAACTCGCTATTTTCTAATAAGTAGAGCTCCCCAAAGTGCGTGGCAAGTCAGAAGGCGTACCGCCGGGCGTGGCCGGGGGATATGTAATGTGATATATAAGCAAATAACTCGCATCGCATTTCGGTAGTTTATTACCGTATGCGATCGGGTTGTGACGGTATGGCGGACGCGCGTAGTAAGAAACGCCCACAGGCCGACAAAGTGAAAAAGTTCTGTGGAGAATTTCCTGACTTAATATATAATGGAAGTAAGATTATATGTAAAATTTGTAATATACCTCTGATGTGCAATGATAAATATGGCTGTAGAAGACATGTAAATAGTCAGCAACACAAAAATAGAAAACTGGGTGTATCACCGACTGAGGCAACTCAATTTATAATTGATTTATTTTATATGCTGACTGCGTGTAATTTACCGTTTTCCTTACTCAGGAAGAAACCATTCCGTGAATTTTGGAATAAATATAATCCAGACTTTGAGTTACCGTCGGAAACAAGCTTAAGGAGATGTGTGCCAAGTGTACGTACCGAAATTGAAAACAGGATCAGATCTGCAGTAAAAAATAAACTACTGTGGTTATGTATTGACGAAACGGCAAACCGTAAAAAACATTCTATTTTGAATACTGGAACCTCGTCAACCTACAAAGGGAATTTTATTAGCTAGTAAAAGACTAAAATCGTGTACTGCCGACGCTATCGACAGCGTAGTCGTTGATACTTTACAAACATTTGAAATTGCCACTACTCAAGTATTAATTTTCATGACCGATGGTGCCGCGACAATGCGTTGTGTAGGTCGTTCTCTTCAAGAACATTATGGGATGATGTTACATATTACTTGTAAACTTCATGCTCTGCATATTGCGGCTGAAACTATTCGTGCAAATTTCCCTGAGGTAAATGCATTAATAACAAATACGAAACGAGTGTTTCTCAAATCTCCCAAACGTACCAGTGAATTTCATAAACAGTGTCCCGGTATTCCCGAACCACCAGAGCCGATTCTTACGCGTTGGGGGACATGGCTGAAGGCAGCGTTTTATTATTTTAAATACTTCCGGCAAATAAAATCAGTCGTCTTACAATTCAATCCCAACGAATCTGCGGCTATTAAGGAAAGCCAGGATAAATTCCAAGATATTTCCGTTGAAACAGATTTACAAACCGTTTACAACAATTATAGAGAAGTACTTGAGGCAATAAATAAATTACAAAATAGTGCACTGTCCCTGACGGAGTCAGAACAAATATTAGATGACGTTAATACACTCCTGCACTGTATAAATAACAAAAAAAAAACGATATCGTTACAAGACATTTTGAAAGTGTTATGAAGAAAGATACAAATTTTAGCAGGTTAAGACAAGTTTGGGAAGGTAACTCTACTGACCCGGTGACTAAATTCAAAGATTATTTTAATTACGCATGTATTACATCATTAGACGTCGAGCGTTCATTTTCAAGATATAAAAACATTTTTTCAGAACGACGAACATCCTTGAAAGAAACGACTGTGGAAACATTCCTAATGCTTCAGATGTTTGAGAAATCGGATTGCGCTTACGGTAACAGTTTTAATGTGCCTACCTCCTCGTGTGCTGACTAATACTATTTTCCTTGTGCATTAACACCCACTATATTGGATACGGCTAATTACAAAAGTAAGCGTTTTAAAATTCTTTATTTCTTTTGTTTTTATGTACTTTACTTATGTTCCTTATCGACGCCTATGGTGCGCCACGCGTTTGGGGAGCTCTACTAATAAGTCACCGCGTAAGATTTTGCCAGAGCCCTCCGCATTTTTAAAATCTTCTTTTCGATTGCACTTATAGATTTCCGTACGCAATGTTTCTGATCCTTCCTTTAACATCGATATCCGTAGTAACTGCCTTTATTTTTTGGCAATAATTCCCAAGAAAATTAATAGCTTCCCACCACGTGCTCCACCGTGAAATTAATGGTTGAGAAGAAAGCGGAGCACCAGGTAAATTTCTTCTATGGAACTGAAGTCACAATGGAGCTGGAAAAACATTTTTCTAACATTACTAATAACAAAAATAAAATTGTATATTACTCAAATATACGCCCTATAAGTCTATCAAATGAACGCGGATTCTTTTTATCCCTTCACCACTAACCCTCGGCCTCTTGTGTAATGGGAGTTGAGAACAGAAAAGGGCAAAATGTACGCTCAAATGATTCGCTGCTCCCCCTTTATAGATATATTGTTAGTCATAACGTCATAACAATATATCTATACAATATATCTATAAATATTTATTTATCCACATTAGAAAGTATTGTATTTCAATATTTGTTTACAGTTACTTCCATTCTAACGCCAACGTTATTATGCACATGACAAGAACTAAAAAAAAAATTATTTTGAATCGGGTATTGCTTCGAGTTCAGAATATTTAGAATGGACACCAACGTACTTCAATTTACTAAAGAACGTCAGTGTGCAGGTACCAAAATTTACTATTTCGCCAAGTAAAAGACAACTTCAATTTAGGAGGATCAAATTTGCTACAACTAATAGTTGTCGGTTAGGGATTGCACTAGTTTGTCTTTAAAATATTCAAAATTTTATTTAAAGAAATATAATTTTGAAATCAAAAATAAAATAATGTAGATCCTATATATCAATCCATTTGTATAAAAACTCGTCTTATTGCAATGCATATTCTCCATATTTTCCGTTTCTGGCTTTATTCTTCCGGTGTGTGATTTTCATTATTTCCCTTGTCGTTCCCGACTTCATTTTTTCACATCGCTTTCCATCCCTTCTTTTCTTTCCACCACCATTATACTTGATAATAACATTTCTTTACGTTACATCCATCCTCCCTACATGTCCTATCTAACGGAGTTCTTGCGCTTTTACGATTCCTGTTATTGTTTCTCTGTACGATTCTTTTGATTTTTGATTTGTTCTTATCCACCCATCTTCATTTTCTTTGCCTCCAAATATCTTCCTAAGTATCTTTCGTTCCCGCATCTCCACTCTAGTTTGTTCCGCCTTATGTAATGTATATACATATGTATGTAACTATTGGTCTTATTATAGTTGTGTACACTGTTACTCTATGAAGTGCTTTTATATAACGATTAACGATTACTTGCCGATATTAACTACTAAAATTGTTAAGTAACTAGTAAAGCGTTAACTTTTCTAGTTCAATAATAAGTTTCCGTGAAATACTGGGCCAAATGTAAGCTACCTACCTTTGGAACTATAAGCAGGCGCATATAACTTTCGCTGCTGCCGATATAAGCAGTAGAGTGTTGTACATATTACAGGTTGTACAGCATATTCAACGCTTTTATCTCCATTGCAATGCATCCAGAGTGCAGTTTCAAATTAAGCCCGCTTTTGTTTGGGTTATAAACTTACGTGCACCACATATTTGGATGTACAGTGAAGGTGTTTGCAATTAGAAAAACAAGTACGTGTATGTGGTGAAGTCTACCTTATTCGCAGATTCAATTACTATTGAACAAAGAATTTTAGATAAATTCGAACTGTCTAAGAATCTTGATAAGTAGGCGGCATAGTAATATATACCTACATACATATAAAGTTTACATTTCATATATTAATATTTTAATTACCATTAAATAGATAACATCTAGATAAAAAATGTTTACTTCAAAACTGCGAACTTCCAGTTCCAGAAAGTACTTTTACAATCTTAGTTATTACATAATTACCTAAAACATTAATTTAAGACGATCATCAATACCTTCTCAATTCAAATAATTAAAAAATATACATGTAAAGTCAATATCTCACGGCTATTATCTACTGCTAAAAAGGGACAGCTTCAAAAAGTTTAACTTCATGTAACATCGAACAAAATGTGTGAATACTAAATGCTTGTAAGAAACATCATTAAAAGTTTAAGAGTAAATACAATAATTTGGGAGTAATACTAATAAAACTTATTTCTACTACCACAAAGTGCGTAAAAAACACATCAGGATGTATTACTGTACAATTCATAAATATGCAAAGAAAGTAATGGCAAAAGCTTCCATTTCTTAAGCAGATCGGGTGTTAAGAATGTGAAAATTATCTATTCGATAGTAATACAGTATAGTATATACAGTGCGACATATTTTTCTTGAATTTTAGACAACATTTTAGAAATTCATCTAAACTTTCAAGACGCATGATGATTACCTTTGGAAGTCGAAAATTGTAAAATTTTATTAGCGATCTCTTTATTAAAGACCTAACTGCAAACTTGGGATTCCGCCGAAACGGAAATTACACACAATAGGAAGTAACAGTAAGTGCAACGTTCGGCAAAATGATCTCCCACATTTTGCACACAGGTGAACATCGTGCCTTCATTATCGGAACATTTATGAAAAGTAAAGAATCTGTGATTACGACACAAAGAACTTTTCGTATTCACTTCTCGCTTGGTAGACATGCTCCGGTTCCAGATCGCAAAACAATACTGTTGTAGGTTTCAAATTTTCAAATTTTAGAGCCACAAGTTCAGCCTTAAAAAGAAGATCAACTGGTAGACCCAGAAGTGTTCGAACACCTGAAAGTGTTGCAGCTGTAAAAGAAGCAGTTGAACGATTTCCTAGCCGTTCAGCTGTTAAACATGCCGTTGCTTTGCGTTTGTCCGATCGTTCTGTGAGAAAAATTTTACATGCCGGTCTGAAGTTCCACCCATGCAAAATGATGATTGTGCAAGAACTTAATGAACGGGACTGGGAAAATCGCAGAGCATGTTCCAACGATATTCTTCAAAACGTCCCACAAAATGATCTTTTAATAACGGGTGATGAAGCTCATTTCCGATTTATCTGGTTGTGCGAACAAGCAGAATTTTCGCTACTGGGCACCCGAAAATCCGCGGCAGCTCAATGAAAGACCACTTTACAGCCCACGTGTTACCGTGTGCTGTTGGATCGTTTGGCGTTTGGGGTCCGTATTTTTTTTTGAAGAGAGAGGCGTGGCGGTTACCATAACTGCCGATCGATATGTCGACATGCTGCGCAATTTTTTGGAACCAAAACTTGAACATCTGAATGCGTGGTTTCAATAGGGTGGAGCAACGTCTCTTACGGCAAGAAAGACAATGGACGTTTTATGGGAAATGTTTCCAGGACACGTAATCTCGTTACGTGGAGACGTTGGGTGGCCTGCGCGTTCACCCGATCGGCCCCTATGCGACTTTTTCCTTCGGGGCTACCTGAAAGCGAAGGTTTTTCAACACCATCCCCGCCTCATTGACCAATTGAAAGCAGCAATACGCCAAGAAATTAGCGAAATATCGCATCAAATTTCTGCTCGAGTGATGGAACCTTTCAAAAACAAACTTCGAATGTGTATCGAAAAAAATGGTCGCGACTTGGCCTCTGTAATTTTCAAAACATAATAAAAACAAATAGCACAGCATACTTTTTCACTTAATAAAAATAAAATTTAAATAACGTTTATAGCGGCGTTTTTATTAAAAATTAAAATGTGGGAGATCATTTTGCCGAACCCTGTACTATATTTTAAAACAATTCATTATTAATTACTAACTAGGCAACACGAACCCTTTCTTATGAGACGAATAGACACGAGTGTATCAAGTCGCAGCAAAAAGGTTTGATTTCACTCGCTTTTGTCCTCTCTAATAATGAGCTAACAAAGTAAAATGCGATTTCGTTAACAGAAATCGCTTTCCATGCCAACCAGATCTTTTTATTCGATAATGAATATCTCTTTCTCTTTCTTTTTTCCTGTCGGGGGTTACATTCCTTTAAATAAAAAAATCTTGCCTGCTACAAGACAGGTACTTATAAGTTATTGATTCATATTCCTAAATTGATAATTTAACATACGCACGTTTGAATGAAAAATGTGTTTTAATAAACTGTAGTCCATAAATAAATCTTTGAATATGTCAAGCAAAAAGAAAAACAATTCGCAAATGTGAACCGAAACGTACTATCAACTTGTTCTTGTTATTAAGGCGTACAAACTACAGTACGCTGGCTTGATATTAGGATGATTACGTCTGGTGCGCGAAGATTTAACATATTAATTTGTTCGTATCGTGGACATAACTCAGCTATCTCCTTCCTTGCTAAAATTTAATTAAACTATCTATTCGTTATATCCCGTTGTTATTGTTGCAGGTAAGTACTAACAAGTCGAACAGTACAGATTAGTATCTTATATATCGCAAAACAGATACTGCTCCTTATATTGTTACCGCCTCATGTCAAACCTATGTCAATGGTAAATTCCAGCTTCAGCTTCACGAGATACAGAGGTGTTGCACTAGTTCTGAATTCTCCATTTCATTACTTGACTGACGTTGCCAATATATTTTTAAATTGTAAATTCAATACACATCTATTAATTATAAATATCAGCAGCGTACCCGTTTGATACGAGGGTGGAAGTTAATTCGTTCACTGAGTAGTTTAGAGAAAAAGTTCTCAACCAAAAAAATACGAGGAGGTACAGAGTCGTCGCCTTACTCAATAGGCGCGCTAGGCACTGAGGATACAGCAGTTTAAAAAAGGCTAACAACTAAATTTTACTTTTTCATAATTAGACGATATTAATGTTTCGACTTTTCACATTTACCGGAGTTGAATCGATGCTATTTAGCATTCCCGACTTTAAAAATTATTTTGTTTCAAAACATTCAGCTCTAATATGTCAGTGAACTTACACATATGTTTGATATGATTTTTTTTACAAGTTTTAGCGATTTTTTAATTTTTCTCTTGCTTTTTCTTTCGTTTAACAAATCTAAACACCTGATTGCACCTATCGAACATGACTTTTTATTATTCAAAAGTTTAAACATTTGGTTTTATTTTAAATCGTGATCGTAAATCCTAATATACAGGGTATAACTTTAATTCACAACTATAAAATTCAATATATATGGTTTACAATCGCAAATTTTAATATACAGAGTGTGATTTTAATTCATAATCGTAAGTTTGAATTTACAGGCTGTGATCACAATTCATGATAGTAAATTTCAGGATATCGTTCTAATACATAATCGTAAATTTTCATTAATACGCTGTAATTTTAATTAAAAATTGTAATTTTAATTAAAAATAATAATTTTAATTAAAAATGGTAATTTTAATATACAGAGTGTGACTTTAATTTGTAATATGTTTATGTTTGTGGAAATTTACCATTGTGAGTTGTTTATTAAAATTTACGATTTTGAATTAAAATCATTCAAATTTTACCAAGGCGACGTTAAAAGTAGATGCATTTCTTCTTGCACAGCACATTATGATTCAGCTTCTATCCCCTCTAGGCGTTTATATAGCGCAGCGAATATCGTTTTAAATAAACCAAAGGAAGGTGACTGTTTCTCTTAAGTACAGCACTATAAACGTTCGGTTTCTTTTTCTTAAACTTAACAGATATTTCAGTGGTCATTTTGCAGAACTTAATTGATACAAGACAAATTTGAATCATACTATTAGAATGTAAGATTTATCATATCAGGTTGCTAGGCCTTTCTGTCGAAAAAAGAAAAGGGGCGGAAGGACAGCGGAGCTCTGTAGTTACTAACCATAAACAAATAAATATTTTTTATTTTCACGTCTGGTGAGGTTTAAAGAAGTCATTTGTGGCCGCACCCATTCGGCGACGGTCGCAGGTCGCAAAAATTTTAATAGAAAATTTGGTTCCCGCGGCAGGAGAATCGTAGATTTGGAAGGCACTACACAAATGACTAATGTTGACCCCGGCTGTGGGCGTCGCCAGAAACTTGTGAATGTTATCCTCAATTTCAAATTACTTCTATGAGTATATATTAAAAAAAAAAACTTGAATTAAAAATAGAAAAAAGGTAATTAATTAAATTAAAATAAGGAATTTCCTAACATCCAATCAAAATTTAAATATAAATTTTTCAATTACGTAAAAGTAAACTTCAATACAATAAAGTGAAATTGGTTTGTCTACCTGCCAAGATAGGAAATTTTTGTTACAATATAATAAAAAAGAAAATTATTTCGTATTATGTGAATTATTTTAATCTTTTAACTAATAATTATTCATTGTTCACATGCTCCACAGAGAATTATTATATCTTCGGGATTTAGACGGATAGACGCCTTCTTTAAGTTCACCAGATAAGGACTTGGTCAAATTTTCGTCCTCAAATTCTCTAGGATGGTTAGAGCGCACGTCATCTAAAATTTCCACTGTTGAAAATTCTTTCCATCAAACTTATTGATGATTGTAACGTCTATCTTATCCATGTTGTCCTTAGTCCACAACCACGAGTTCCAATGACCTTTTACCGCGGAAAACAACCAGACACGAGGCACACTTAACCTCAAAACAATGTTAATGGAAGTTTATCTCATACACTAACTTCTGTTTTCTTCCAACGAGTGTCCTGGGCCCATAACTTATTATGGGTTTTGATTAAAAAGGAATGCATGTAATATATAATTGTGTATAATTAAGAAAAAGAATGTTACAATTTACGATCTGAAAATACACATGTCTACTACTACTGATGTCACATTCACTATAGATCGCTACTATTGACTATAGAACTACACATATAACTTGTAGATGGCTCGTCGAGCACGCAAATATCGACTATTCGTAATATCTATGAACGGAGAAATTATATGTAAGCCGAAGGTTTACACAAAAAAAAAGAAAAGGAGTAACTCAGGTACATATGCACGTAATCACAGACTAGAGTTCTCCCGATTTGATAGTTTGTGTCTTCGACGAAGTTCAAAGTCAAGCCAAAAAAATAACGGATCGCTATGTTAGAAATCAAAATTACATTAGACTTCTTAACTAAACATAGAGTATATCAAAGGTGGGTTTTGTAGCCGCTATATTAAGCGAAAGGCCTTCTTTTAAGGCAAAATTTCCAGAGGCCAGAGAGAAATTCGTGGATTACCTTACTCGAAAGATGGTTAAACGGAAAAGAACTTCAAAATGAATAATTTTCACGTTCTAGAATAAAATAATTTTTGTGATCAACCAGCACACAAACAGACCAATCGGGAAAACCATTGAAAATTGTTTAAAAGCAACATGGTGCGACCTCTATTACCAAGAGGGGAAAATGGACTGCGAAAATTATTTTCTTAAGAAATGGACCAAAACACTTATAATATATAAAATCTTCCCGAGAATTATCGAAGCAGTAAAGGAGGTTAAAATGCTGCGAAATCCGGTCGAATAGAATGTTAATAACGATAATTCGCTTGGTGTGTGATAGGTTGCCTAACTATAAAACGTATTGCATCACATCGTTGCGTCAAAGTTTGCAAGATAAATATTATTATAAGATTGTTCAAAAGAAAAAGAACATTTGCGCGTAACAAGGTGTTGAAGAGCCTTTCGTATTTTCATCTCTTATTCAATCTCTTATTTGAAAAATAATTACCTCTACTTATCCAGCTTAATTCCCCCTAGCTTATCTCATTTATTAACTTCTCAGCAATTAAGGACAGACTTATTATATCCATGACTAAACTATTTTCAAATCTAAACTTGTGTCTTGCAATAAAAATTGAACACCTTGTATACTTGGATGCAATTTTGTAAAATGCAGGACTGGAATTTGAGTATTTTTTACATGAAAACAGTTTATCTAAATTGCGCTAGAAAAGAATTATAATATTTCGCTCATACAATAGATACATACGCTGTATTAATTATATCGTACTTTATCCAAAACGTATTGCGAATCATGCGAAAAAGTAAACTTGATACATTTTAACCCTTTTTAACAGATTTTCTAGAAACTCAAGTTAATACTTTATCAGAATTGGGGTATTGATTGTATCATGTTTGGCGTAAAATTCTCCTGCTATTAGGTTATGACAAAACACATTTTGAAAATTTACCTAATTATAAATTGTATTATTTTTGTTACAGATCGAAATTTGCTGCGTTGAACAATCGCTTAGCGTATTTCCTGCTAGTAGACAACGGTACTCATGGATCCTATGGCGCTGAAATTGTGCTGAGGCGAAAATTGGAAAAATTCATATCGAATCAAAGGTTACAACCATGTACGTACCATCAACACGTATACCTATACAGTTTGTATCGTTCTTACATGTTTTGTGTCATTATCGTTTAGATACTCACAGTAGTATACCAGTAGTATGCTTGGTTATCGAAGGAGGTACAAACACAATACGAGCAGTATTAGAATATGTCACCGACAACCCTCCTGTTCCCGTAGTTGTATGTGATGGCTCCGGTCGTGCCGCTGATTTAATTGCGTTTGTCCATAAGTGAGTACCCATTTGTCTGAATGCTTTTTTTTTATTTTATTATTCGCTTTTCTTTTTATTAGAATTTCAATTTTAAATGTTCGTGCTAAAAGAAGCCTTGACTAATTTGAATGTAAATATGAACACAGTTTGTAGATAAACAAATGTAATCATTTGTTGTAATGTAATAAATGTAACCAACATTTGCACGAACGATTATCAGTATAAATTCTTTCTCCTTAAAAACTGGTGCAGTTATCTTCAGGCATGCATGTATACTGAGAAAAGGGATTTGCTGATTCAAGGAATACCCTGCATTGAGTGAAAGAAATGATATTTTTCAATACAAATAAAGAAATATTATTTTCTACTAAATCATTTTTTATATTGTTTCTTCAACTCGATAAAGCATTAGCCATTAATATGAACAGAACTTGATATTTGAAAATAATAAAATTGATATGTTTTAACCAACGAAATTGATTGGTAAAATCCTCAAAACAAATCTAATTATTCTATTTTAAGAATTTCTCAACTAAATAGTCACAATACTTTGATATAATAATGGTAATAGTAACTACAATTTAGAACTGGTTACCTAAACAGAAAATTTTGTCTAAGAAATGTTCAGAAATAAGTAACCAACAATAGTGCTGCAATGTGAAAAGAGAGGACGCTAACCAGCGGATATGTTTCCGCCTACCTAACGTCTTCAGTGTGGTTGCGAGAGTATCACTACCCACAACGCTGTTTGCTTTTCGGATTAAATCACTCTCCTTCAAGAACGACGGGTTATGTATTTCTTCTAAGTGCTAAAGGATACACAACGCGCCTACCGTCCAGACAAGATACACCTGGCTCGTCGTTCTTAAAGGAGGGTGCAATCATGAGACGCATTTGCTTGCACCTGATGTTAAACTCATCTATTCTTTGACACAAAAAAATACTTCAACGAAATACTTTCATTTTGAAACAAATGATACGTTCAAATATCTTATATCAAAGAAATATTACTTTCACTTGATGAAATAACGACAAATGACATATATTCCTTTGATTTAAACAGTCCTTTTTTTCTGTGTACAGTGTGCGAAGTTGAGAACCATACGTTTATTTGTTTTCAAGGAATTGGCGACAATTTTGTAAGTTACACTTACATGAAGTTTCCCTTACAAATAAGTTGTCTAATTGTTAATATTTGATGGACTATTCTAAATGTAAAACAGTTTTATTAACCAGTAGAATCGGTATCTATAGGCTTCGTTATAAGATAAAGCGATCGCATGGGTTTAATGAGTTTTACATTGACACCTCTTAATAATGAAATACGTACGTAGGTATGGTTTTCATATTAAGATAATTAATGCATTAGAATGTTATATCTGTATTTCCTAGTCAAATACATTTAATTATTCCATGACTAGAGAGGACAAAAGCGAGTGAAATCATACGTTTTTTGCAACGACTAAACAGACTCGCGTCTATTCGTCTTATAAGAAACGACGAAACACGAGTCTGTCTAGTCGCTGCAAAACACGTACGATTTCACTTGCTTTTGTCCTCTCTATCTATGTTTTAGCTAATAATAATTTCTCCCTCCAAATTCTTATTTATGTATCTACTTTGAATGGGAAGATATAAGTTTAATCGATTGCTCTGCACAAATTCGAATATTTAGCACATTTATATATATATACATACATACACTCCGCCAAAAAAGTATCGCATAAACTAAAAAAGGGCATTTATAAACCAAGATATTTTTATACGTTCACAAAAAGTTTGCCTCGTGTATGTGAACTATAAAAACAGTAACAAAATCATGGAACATAGCTTTTTTACTTTTTTCTTTTTCTAAAAGAACACATTTAGAGAAATGCATATGTGTAAGGTTTGTTCAGTTGTTTATTGAAAATCTTCCTATACGGACAAATTTTAAAGTGCGAAGGCAGAGTTCTGTACCAACGCTTTTAAAACTAAAATGAGCAATTTAACTTCAGAACAAGTGGCTGCTATAGTTGCCTTAATCGAAGATGGACGATCTCAAGCATACGTTGC
Organism: Oryctes rhinoceros; assembly: GCA_020654165.1. Classification (NCBI taxonomy): domain Eukaryota; kingdom Metazoa; phylum Arthropoda; class Insecta; order Coleoptera; family Scarabaeidae; genus Oryctes; species Oryctes rhinoceros. The sequence goes on from JAIOKQ010000627.1 coordinate 111,583, forward strand.
TAATTTGATGAACATCAATCAGTCAAGTGTTTCTAGAGCCGTAGCCAGATATAGCGAAACAGGCAATTACAGTAGAAGACCTGTACCAGGTCGTCCAAGATGTTCTACTCGCCAAGATAGCCGCTATTTACTACTACAAGCATTACGTCGAAGACATGTAACTGCGAGACAATTGCAGAACGACTTGGCTAGAGTCAGAAATACTCGTGTGAGTACTCAAACTATTCGGAATAGGTTACGACAGAGTGGATTAAGAGCTAGAGTAGCTGTAACAGCCCCTCGTCTCACTAGGAACCACCGAGTGGCTCGCTTAAGGTTTGCCAGAGAACATGTAAATTGGAACATTAATGACTGGTCCAATATACTCTTCATAGATGAGTCAAGATTTGGTCTTTACACCTCAGATAGGCGTATCTCAGTGTACAGACGAGACGGTGAGCGCTATTCGCAGTGTAATATCAGACCTAGATCTAATTTCGCTGGTGGCTCTATTATGGTTTGGGGAGGCATCTGTTTAACAGGTCGTACAGAGTTAGTACCAGTAGACAGAGGTACACTGACTGCCCACAGGTATATAACGGACATTTTAGAAGAACATGTAGTGCCATATGCGCCAATTATAGGAAACGAATTCATGTTAATGCACGATAATGCACGACCGCATGTTGCAATAATCGTCCAGGAATACCTTAACGATGTTGGTATTCCAGTTTTAGATTGGCCTGCGGTAAGTTCGGACATGAACCCAAAATGTTGCCCCAGCGGACCTGCATGGACTAGAAAATGCTCTCCGTGACGAGTGGGAGAATTTGGATCAGGCTTATATACGGAGGTTAATCGAATCTCTGCCAAACCGTATGCGAGCGGTCATAAGAGCCAGAGGTGGCAATACTCAGTATTAAAAGCTATTGTTATGACATTTTTCTTTCCAAAATTATAATTTCTTGTTTTAATAAAAATCTCAAGTATGAGTTCCTGTTTTTATTTGGCCTGTATTTTATTTAAACAATCATAGAAATTATATCTTAGAGCGCATTAAGGTATATTTACAACTTTATGCTACAAACAAAGATTATGCGATACTTTTATGATTCAAAACTAAATTATGCGATACTTTTTTGGCGGAGTGTATATATATGCACAAGTTTTCATGAACTCTGTGATATTGTACGAAGATAATTCGAACCACAACTACCATGTCTATTTTCAGGGATATATTTTAGTTCGTCAAAGTAGCAGTTCTAGTAGAATCTTGACTAGAAAACAGATGATCCATTCGATGAAAACTCTCTCCTCTATGTGAAACTTCGTGCCTAGAAAACAGAAATAAGTAGCCTAAGGCTAAGTCTGGAAAATAGTGGGAGTCTGCCGGCAATTTTACGTAAACAGCTTCGCGTAATCCAATAATCTAGCCACGTTCGAAGGGCGTTAACTATTTATAAGGTGCACGTTCTTGTCTGCGGGGCATCACTCACGATTGCTTGAAACACACTGTACGTGTCTTATCATTTTCTACAACTGTTGGATCGTAACAATATTCCTGTGGAGACATTCACGGAACTTCTGGCTCTTGTAAATGTCGGAGAAGGAACTAGATCAATGCAATATGATAAACAATCGTTTAATTTGACCATCAGAAATAGATTTATAAAATGTTAACCACTAGTGTTAGCACAAGTACTTCAACAATTTAGGGCCGATGCATTTGTAATTGCCGCCAGTGTGTATTGTCTTGTTGGAAAGAAACTTCCTTTTTCTTCTAATTTTCTCGCAATCTCTGCCTTCTGCTTGTCAAATAATGACGAAGCGCTTCTGTCTTTGTTTCCCAAATAACGATCGCCATCGTTTTCCTAGACGATGGGTCAACCTTCACCTTTTTCATCCTTCGTAGTCCGCTGTTTAAATTGTGCCTTGCCTTTAGGAGTGTATCGGTGTGTCTAACTTTCACCTGCAGACATTAATCGATGCCAAACAGCTGATTTATTTGGTTTAAACTACTTCAACAGGGCGTTTGGAAATATTTATCTGAATGCGTTTTTGTCCTGGAAACAAGCGCGGCACTCAGCTTGCGGTTACCTTTTTTTATGCCCAATTTTTCAGTTGATATATGATGAACACGTTCTTTCAAGATGCCCACAGCGTCTGGTCCCGCTGTGCGCTCTGATTAAATTTTCATGACGAATTTCGTAGGCAGATTAACATCACGAAAACATTGAAGCTAAACGCGTCAGTTTAATTACGTGCGGATTTTCATTTGCTCAGTAATACAAATTCCTTCTATTAATTATACCCTTCGTTAAAAATATTGATTCGTTTGTTCACATAATTTTTAACAAAAACGAAGATTCTTCTCGATTTAACTTCAATAAATTTTCTATTGTCATCTGGTTGTTTTGTACAATACAGGCGTATGAGTATATATTTGTATAAATGATGTAATACGATTTATTCAAGATGTAATAGATAGATAATTGTGATAAACCCAAATGTTGCACAGTAACAAGGGTTGTTAAACTATCCAAATTGGAAGAAGCAGCGAATAGAACAATTAGGAAATGCGTTGTCGAAATATGCCGCAATGTAATTTCTGATTATCTTTGTCATTAATAATAAACCTTGGCACATTTCGACTTCTTTTCACTGCTTACAAGACGTTCTTCGTAACGGGGACATCTAACATCATATATTCTCGTATGTTCTTATCAATATTTTGTTGCATTCTTCATGAATAAGCAAAGTTGATGTCGACATCCGGTGAGCCGAAACTCATATTTTAATCACTTAACTAACTTCAATAAATCCGATTGAACAGATAACAGAAAATATAGGCAAGCAGTAGATCATTATAAACTTTTAATGAACCAATTACATGAAATATTCGTATATGTGTCTATATGACCGCCTCGGTGGTCGAATGACTCATGCTTCCCCTTCGATCCGAATGGTTCGGGTTCAATCCCAGCCGGGTTTTTAATTACGAATGAAAATCGAAGTAAATTTCGAAGTAAAATACATTTTTATCGGATAAGGAAGTAAAACCGTTAGGTCCTGTGTCAGTTGAAAATCCCGGCCAGTGCACCTTTGGATTCGACAACATTTTAATATGGCTTGGTTAATGGCCACGGTAGTCGACGACTAGAAGTTTAACAACAACAGCAGGAGTATATATCTGCCATTAGAATCTTCACATTTTGTCGATACATAAATATCTATGGGATTTACAGGAACACTAAAGGAAACGTTTGATTAACGTAAAGTTAGAGAATAGTTGGAAATTTCAAATATGTACCAATAGGTTCCTTGTGATGTATTAACCGCAATTTGGACTCCCCTTCGGAATAATTCAATCATGATGTCTCGAAACCTGAAATTAATGGAATACATGTACATTGCTATTTGTAGGTTTACGCTGAAGCGAGATAAGTCACGTATGTAGATGTACATACGTAAAGCTATCCGTTTCCTCCTGAGATTAATTTAGACGATGTTGGGTTATTTCTGTACGTCTTATTTGTAGAATATTTGCAGAAATAACGTGCGCGGATTGAAATTGCTGGTAAACAAATGTTTATGTTTATGCTTTCGAATTATTTTATCTATACAGCGTTAGTAAAAAGTCCCGAAACGGTCGAATAACTTTGTTATTTGAAAATTATGATTTCTGAAATTTGGTATGCGGGTATAGTTAATATAAATGCATTTTATGCAATACAGTTAATATTTTTGTCACTTCCGGTTTAATCGGCAATACGTCCAACTTTTTTTTTAATGGAACGCCCAGATTTTTTTAACACTTTTGAATGCAAAATAAAAAACTACGTTCAGGAAGTATTAAGATATTTATTTTTATTCACAAGAAAACAGTTAAAAAATTAAAAAAGTGTCCTAATACAGAAAAATCAAGATACCTGTCTATTCAGGTTGCGATTACAATAATTGTTCAAAATGCTCTCCATTTACAATTTGACAAAAATGTAAATGGTCAGTAAAATTTCTTATTGAATTTTGTATTTGTTCTGGAGTGATGCGATTGACTTCTTGAACTATTCTCTCTTCCAATTGTCCAAGATTATGGGGACGATTTTTGTACACTTGACATTTCAAGTGACCCCAAAAGAAAAAATCTAATGGCGAGAGATCTGGCGAACGTGCTGGCCATTCGACTGCTCCTCTACGTCCGATCCAACGTCCCGGAAAAATTTCATTCAAATAAACGCGGACATTATGGGCAAAATGGGGGGGAGCTCCATCTCGTTGAAACCAAAAATGTGCATTAGGGTGATCACCTATGTTTGCATTTGGAAAGAGGGCCGCAAGTGCTGGAACAACCTCATTTCGCAATAAATTTAAGTAGACGTTGCCAGTTAAATTTCCTCTTATAAAAAATGGTCCTATGATGTTGTTTCCAACAAGACCAGCCCAGACATTCACCTTTTGAGGACGCTGTGTATGGACTTCTTCAATCCAATGCGGATTTTCAATTGACCAGTAGCGACGATTATGTCTGTTCACAGTGCCGTTGAGACAAAACGTTGCCTCATCTGAAAAAATGATGTGATCTAAAACATCAGGCTGCTGCTCGATCAATTCCGTCATTGTTTCGCAAAATTGTAGTCTACGATCTGGATCATCTTCAGTTAACTCATGGATGGGATACATTTTCTAGGCTTTCATTCTTGCTGATTTAAGAATCTTATGAGCAGATTTTTGAGAGATCTCATGAATTTGACCTAATTCTGTTGTGGACACGTGATGATTTTCTTCCACTGTAAGTAACACATTCAAACTAGTTTCTTCATCTGTCGCTGTTATGGACGTCCCCTTCTAGGTAAATCCTTCACCTGACGAAAGACTTCAAACTTTTGAATTGTTCGGCAAACCGTACTTTTACTAATGTGACGATCCGGATAAACAGTATTAAACAAAATACGAACCTCTTCAAAAGAACGTTGACGATCACCGTACCCACGCATCATTAATATCTCAATTCGTTTTGATTCAGTACGTTTTACTGCCATTTTCAAATGTGTCAATGTCTAAAATAAGTAAATTTATAGCGATGCAAAAGTTAAAACGCTTTTAAAATTGTCAAATGTGACGGCAAAAAGAATCCAAACACTAAACAACTTTTTTCAAAGGTATCTTGATTTTTCTGTATTAGGACGCTTTTTTAACTTTTTAACTGTTTTCTTGTAAATAAAAATAAACATCTTAATACTTCCTGAACGTAGTTTTTTATTTTGCATTCAAAAGTGTTCCATTCAAAAAAAAAAAGTTGTACGTATTGCCGATTAAACCGGAAGTGAAAAAAATATTAACTGTATTGCATAAAATGCATTTATATTAACTATACCCCCATACCAAATTTCAGAAATCATAATTTTCAAATAACAAAGTTATTCGACCGTTCCGGGACTTTTTACTAACGCTGCATATTGGGTGCCAGATGACTTGAATACATTTCTTCGAATCAACTCCCAAAAAAAAAAAAGGTGGATATAGAGAACCGAAAGATTATAATTATAGTTGAGTAAGAGTACTGGGTGATTTTCTTAAATTGAAACTCAAATATCTCGAAAAAGCTTCTCGGGGAAAGAATGCCTATAATTAAAATTTAATCGTTCTGTCATGGAAATAAATTACTGCTAAAGTTAGTCTCCCTTCTTAGAGATGAGGTGGGAGGTAACTTCGAAATGTTAAATACGAATCCCTATATTTTATTTCAGATTCAAATTCTGTGGCAAAAAATATGTAGGATTTGTTTGAAACATTTTGCTCGATTGATGATAGATGGCGCTGGCATAATTTGTTTCAATTTCTCCTAGACATATGATTCTGCAGTACGTTTGCAGTAAGAGGGTGCCACATTTTGTATTGTAATTAATCAAAATTAGTATTAAGATGAATTTGATTAATTTTTATAAATTTCAAATAACTGGGAAGTTGTCACCCGTATCACTAAACTACTGGTGAATAAGCTACTTTTAGTGTAACCCAAGAAGAACGATGTGGAGGAAGTAACAGCTTCGGAATGCTTGATTAACTTGAGATTCCTCGCCTCTCACCTATCGGGCTGCGTGATTAATGCGAGTCCCTTCGCCTCTCACTTATCAGGATGCTTGATTTAAATGAGTTCCCTAGCCCCATCATCTATCAATTAAAGTAAGTGCTCAAAATAATGGCGTTCAACTTCAATGCACTTATTAATCCGCATTTCGAATGACTGTACACAACCAAGAAGTATGTCTTGGATATCGGTACAAGCACTTCTAATTCGCCCAATGTTGTTGGTTCTTGTTTGTAAATTTTGTATTTGAGATAAAATGAGGACACACAAAGAGGAATCGGGCGAAGTTAGATCTGGTAATTTAGCAGACTGATTTACTGGACTAGCTCTAGTCTCTATCCAACGACCAAGTTACGATCAAGTGCTACCACCGAATAGTGCGCTAGACAACCATCATGTTGAAACAACATACACCGTCGTATTTCTAAGTTCCATCCTTTAATTACTATTGTTTTGTCTCGCCGCATTTGATCATTCAATTATGTGATGGCCAACGAATTTGCTACCAATTGTTCCACGTATAACATATAATTAACAGTCCAAGAATGCTAGTGTTGAACTTAGCGAAGCTAGTGTGGATTTTCAATATTTCAGATATTGCAACGATTTACCATTCCGCGGTTTGTAAAATACACCTCGTCGAAAAATAATACGTAACAAAAAAGGTTGTGGTTTTGTTGTATTTGTTCACGTGGTGATTGATATAAAGTTACCCGATCTTGGAAATCAACGTCAGGAGGAAAATCTTGATGCAAAGATACATAATAGTCGATTTTAACATTTTCCAAACACTGGTTTAACACAATCCGGAATTGCGAGCTAGCTTTCTTGTACTAACATGAGGATTATTAGCCACTGCAGCTAATACACCGAATACATTATTTTCTCCAATAACTGATATTCGACGGGTCTTTTTCTTCGGTTGGGCACTTCCGTCAGTGATGAATTGTTTGTCAGTGCAGTAAAATAAAACAAATTCAATCCGAATAACGCTGAGTGTAAAGATTGACAACATTACCAAGACACAGATTCCTCCATAAATTAGAGCCATTTCAATTTTTCTCTTGTACAATTAAATACTCTATTCTGAAGTAGGTAGTATTAACAGCCTAACGGAAACAAAGTTTTTGGTTTTCCAAATATTTTCCGAAGTGAGTAAAATCGGCGTTTGTTTCCTTTGTACATATATTTTGCTTTTGCAATTACAAGAAACGTGAATGAAAGAAAAACGTGGCATATTTTTATTACAACAATTGTAATGTTACTAGTTGTCAATTAATATTACAAATTTTACTGGAATACTCCTTTCTTTGTTTAGGAAAATTCTTTCCAGCTTAAAAATTTTGGGAGAATCCTAAGAATTTTATTTGAATGTATTTATCGCATTTATGGCTGTAAATTTGAATCGTTATTAGTAGTAATTACCATGGTAAAGTTGCTACGACTTGAACTTACTTCAAATAAGCAACTAAGAAAAGACTTCTGCAAAGTAAAACCCTGTAAATACGTTAAATGTATCATTAGTCGCAGTTGTCTGTCGATGATTACTTTTTGATTACAAACACTAGCGTGTGCCAGTTCTTGGGATAAGAAAACAGAACGTTGATGCCATGTCGGTGCGGTGTTTGGCATGTAAAAATCTCTATTCGCGACTAGAATACTTCCGAATTAATGATCACAGAAATATCCAGAAGTACTAGATTTATCCCCTAACCAAATACAACATAATACCAAATCAGTAATTTAGTCCACATGTTCCTCATCCATAGGAACGCATAAAACAACAAATCTAGAAAAAAGGTGAAGAAAGTCTTCAGAAACCTTATTATTAAAGAGAACAAAGGCAGATGGAATTATTACTTTCTTTGCAGAGACTAAACAGACTCGCGTTTTGTCGACTCTCAGAGGAACCAATAGGCACACGAACCCTTTCTCATGAGACGAACAAACACGAGCCTATGTAGGTGCAAAAGAGTAACAATTCCACCCGCCTTCATTCTCTTTACTTATTATATATGTGTTAATAAAATAACATAAAATACATGTTGATAATATTCAATAATATAGATGCGAGGAACATACTAGCATTTAACGCAAAATCCCTTATTGTTGTCAGGACAGAATTAAAATTGATAATACCGCGTGTTCATTTTGTATAGAATAATGCCTCTAGGTACGTTATATGAAAAAATGCTTTGTGTACAAGTTGTTTGGTAAGATCCTACAATTGTTTTAAGGTTATATAATATAAATAAAAATTTTGCCCGTCAATGGTGACGTGTGGCGTTATGACTTCATCCATCATCATAGAATAGTGCAATGTATTTCGTTATAGAAAAATACATAACATTACTACTCAAATAATCATACTTATAATTCCAAAAAATGCTGGCTAACTACTGACTAACCATGACACTAATTGCAACAGCTATGAAGCAACATTTGTTCTCGGCGCATGTGCCGTAAAGCAAAAGATATTAAATAATAAACCTTTTAGATGGAATAAAAGTGTTTATTGTTATGCAACACTTTCATGTAAATCATTTATTTGTTGTTTGAAAAAATCATTTCGGAACTGTTTTGCAATAACATGAAGACGGTCGTATAAATAAAGATAATTGCCGATATTGATCTCCATTTGCGTACTTTTTCTTAATGACGAAGGGATTTAAAGAAGGCGTCAGAAATTATTTAAATGATATTTTTTCTCATTATTTGGATAGGAAGAGGAAAGTTCTGGAATGGCCGCCACGATCACCAGATCTTACACTCCGTATGATTTTCTTCTAGTGAGGGCAATCAAAAATATTGTAGAATAGGATAAGCGAGAAACTCACATTGTAACTATATGCATATGGTAAATGTATTTTTCTACATAATCTCCTTATAACTCTATACACTTAACCATGCGATGTTTCAACTTTTCTAAGCTCTCTAATTAATAGGACTTGTTCAACGTCCTCTGCATTTGATGTGAACCGCTTTCCGTCAAACTATTTCTTTTTAATTTGATAAAGAGGAAGAAGTCACAGCGGACCAGATCTAGCAAATATAGTGGATGTGGCACCACTTCATATAGTAACTTTACTAGTCTTACTGCCACAACTGCTGATGAATAGACCGGAGGTTTATCATAACGGAAGAGATCTTTTTTCTTCGGTACGTAAGTTCCCTTTCGAATCGGAGCATTAAATTGTCATAGTACAGTCCTGTGATTGTTCTTCCCTTCTCCAGATAATAGATTAGATTATGAGATTCCTGAAAAATTGTCCCTATAACTATTTCGTCTGATGGAAACGTCTTAGCTCTTCTTGGTACGCGTGAACTGATGCGTCCATGTCTCATCTACGTCGCAGAAACTCACTCGTAATACCCATAAAAGCGTATTACCTGAGAGAGCGAGAAATATAATTAAGCGGTGCACTTTTGTTTATATTTCGTAGCGGAAGTAATTAGCAGAAATGGTGAATTTTGTTGGCATGCAACGAACTAAATGATCAGATCATAATTTTTTTTTCTTTAAAAAAAGGGACAAATGTTAGCTTGAAGATATTATTCAACATATACAGGATACTGTCGTGAAATTAAATTTTTAAAAGTGGACTTTATACATTTGATATATTTTTTTAACTTATTCGTTGTAGCTGGTTCGTTAAACATATTCATTTCTATTAATTGCCCTTGGTGTGCTTAGCCATTAGTCGAAGTGTGCTACTGTCCCAGATCCTGTGGTAGCGCTTGCTTATTTCCCTAAAGGTCGATATAGCAATTTAATTCGACATTTTCAGTGATTATAGTACCTTTAATTAGATACTCTTATCCAACCAAACATGTTAAATAATTTATTTGTTGAATCATTATATATATAATCGATCAAGTTTCTATCTATCTCTAATCGTAATTTCTTTCTTGAAATAGTATAAAATTAAAAACGTTTGTAATTTTTCTATTTTTCTCATCCTAAAAAAAAATGAAATACAAAGTGTATGCTGTAAAATATGTATTAGGTAATTATATAACTGATACCGACTGGCAGTAAGGGTTGTTGGTGGCGCAAATGGGAGGACGCAGATGATTTAATTTCCTCATGAATCTCCGTTGCACACAATATGCAAAGAAAATACACAGGGGTGTCGAGTCTCCTCCTCCCTCTTGTTTCCCTCATCCTCTGCCCTCTTGTTTACGTCATCACCCACCGCTACTGCTTGTTGGGTTATTCAGTGTTTGTAGAGTAGTGAAACATAATATGCGTCTGTTTTATTTAATGTTAATATGTTAATTATATATATACATATATATATATATATATATATAAATTCTAGACTAAACATGCATGTACTATCTCTACTTCCTAAAAAAAACATTCTTTACAAGCACGTTATTTCTTCGCGCGTCGTAACTTGAAGGCGTGTAGGAGGTAGAAATCGACACTTGTAAGTAGAGATAGTACATACATGTTTAGTCTTAGAAATTTTTTCTCACATCATTCGGTTACCGGTTGATGATGAAGATCATTCGTGTCCTCGAAACGGCCCTCCAGGACTAATTACACTGATCAACAAGGCTTTTTCCATGTAATACTCTGTAGACCTGGCAGCAATCTGGCGTGATTGCATGACGAATTGTGCAATAATTTTAATTCTCTTGTAGTTCTTCTATTTACCCTGTCAGATATTTATTGAGTGCAACAAGAGTAGCGCTCATTAAATTTAGCTTCGTGGTAAAAGTTTAGGAATTCAATATATATACTGTAACCAAATTTATATACAAAATTGAAACTTTCTTGGAGATCACATCACATCACATCACAACTTTTAAATACTAAGTAAGATGTAATTTTTAGAATAATCTTCAGGTAAAAGCAATCATTTTTTCAATACTAAAGGATGACATTAATAACACTGACCAACAACATTGGCTTAGCTCTGGTTACAGAGAAAATGCCTTTATAGTATGGCCGGTAATCTGGTCTACTGCAATAATGTTTATAAACTTTCGGAAGCTTTTGGAATACATCATGATCCCCGTTCTTGGAGATTATCCATAGACTCATCAAAGACCAGCCTAAAACTGTTGCTTTTTATGTCTTTGAGAAAAACGTTACCATAAGCAAGAGGGGCCACTACGACAACAGTTTATACCAGGAAAAGACAATGTACAACATCAGCCTGTAGCAGAAAAGGAAAAGATCATAATACCACCTCTCCACGTGAAATTTGAGCTAATGAAAAACTTTGTAAAGACATTGGATCTCGAAGGTGAAGGTTTTAAAAACCTTCGTGAAAACTTTCCAAAATGAACACAAGGGAAACTGAAAGAAGGTATTTTTGTTGAAGGAAAAGACAGCTTGGCTCTCATGGTACAAGTTTGCACAAATTTCTTGGGAAACAAAAAAAGCTGACAACTACAAAACCTTCGTAAAGGATATGTTACAAGCATTTCACGCTGCTGGCCGTAAGATGTCCCTTAAAGTGCACATTCTACATTCTCACTTGGATTTTTGTCCGGAAAGTATGGGGAACGTTAGCGATGAACACGGTGAGCGCTTCCACCAAGACATCATTGGAATGGAAAAACGGTATCAGGGGAAATGGAATCCTGTTATGTTAGCAGATTACGGTTGGATGTTAAGAAGAGATGCTGTAGATATTGTTTATAAGAGATGCAGCAGTATTACTTCACATTTCTAATTATAATAATTTAAAATATACATTAAATTATGATCTAATCTAAAAAAACCTTTTCATTGAAATATTAAAAAAATCGAGCTAACTTGACCTTCTACCTTTTATTAAAATAAATGTTTATATGTTTTCTATTGAAGTTAGTAAGTATAAATTATTTTATGGCAAAATCAAATTTGTTGGCCAGTGTTATTATATGACTATATACAATAAATTAAACTTGTGTGGTGCGCCTACGCCACAGTCCTTCCTATTATTACTGTTTTCGTGGATCCGTCTTCAGACGTATTTTTTAAAATCCAGATTCTACGACTATGTACTATGTGTCCTAGAAATCCCGAACGCGAATTAAGTTGGTAATTCGGATTTTATTTATCTACAGTTGGTGAAATCCAGTGGCGTAGTACAAAACCACAACAAGATCATATTGTTCTGAATAATGACAAGCAAAAAATCAGTATGAGGTTATATTTTTACAGACTTGTTATTAAAAACACTATTATTCAATGAAAATAACACTGATGAGTAGAAAATACGTTTATTTATAAAAACTGTTGAAAATGTTCTCCATTTGCTTCTAAACACAATGCTATTCTTCGCTTCATGTTTTCAAATATATGGCCGAGCTGTTCTTGTGTTATATTTTGAATTTCTTGCCTAATTGCTTCTTGAAGTTCGTTCAAATTATGCAATCGGTTTTTATAGACATGATTCTTCAGCTGTCCAAAAAGAAAATAATCTGGTGGTGTTAAATCTGGACTCCTCGGTGGCCACAAGCCTTGGCTTATAATACGATTTCCATAAAATTGTTGCAAATAATCTATGGTGGTCTGTGCAGTATGAGCAGCGGCTCCGTCTTGTTGGAAATAGCCCCTTGTTATTTCATCATCATGCAGCTGATTAATAAATTCTGCCAATATGTCAGTTTGATATTGTTCTGCATTAATTGTATCGTTAAAGAATATTGGCCCTATTATTCTTTTTCTTGATATCGCAATCCAAATTCCAACTTTTAATGGATGCAACTCTTTTTCAACAAAAGTGTGAGGGTTTTCCATAGCCCACGTTCGGTAATTCTGGCTATTTACATAACCAGATAAATAGAACCATGCTTCATCAGTGAAGAAGGTTAGATCCAGCAAATCATTATTATTAATGTGCTCGTTGAACCATTGACAGTACAGTATACGTTGTTCATAATCACGAGGGTACAATTGCTGCACAACTGACACTCGATAGGGATACATATGTAAATTTTTATGCAGAGCCTTTGCGCAACTACTTTTACTTACACCTGACTGTGCAGAGAGCCTTCGCAGTGATTTCTTGGGGCTTTGATTCATTCGCTCTTCAATATCATTAACAACAGCTTCAGTTAATGTTGTAGGTCTTCCGGTTGGTTTATCCTTACAAGTACAATTTTTTCTCTCAAAACGATTTATAATCTGACGTTTGTGATGGCCGAAAACTCTATAGTTAACATTTTCATTAGGAAACGCTTCCACAAACTGATCGAAGCAAGACTGTAAACTGTACGACCAAGTTCCATCCTGGTTGCGAGTTGCACTTCGAAAGTGGGCCATAAGAATGTATGCGTCTAGCTCAGACGTAAACATCTTGGCTTTCCGGTTAATACTGAAAACAGGTTAAAATAGTGATTATTAAAATACAAGTTGAAAAAGAGAATTAATGAGCTCTGAAAAGAAGATAAGACAAAATCAAACCAAATAATTTGTACAAGACCGAAAATGACAACTGACAGCACAATTAATCTGTTTTGTCTGACAATTACAGACAATTTATTTACACGTCTATGTACTCAGCTCAAGCAGCAGTGTTACCACCAAAAGTTCATATATTTGTAGGGATGCCAATTTAATTCGCGTCCGGTATTTCTAGGACACAGTACTTATTTATTTATATTACTTAAAAAATGTGTTTTTGAAGGCAAATTTAAAAATTATGTCACTAACATTTCTGCAATTATAATCATCAACGATCTTTACAGTATACTCTAAAAAAAGTTGGTAATTTTTTTTGTATATATTATATATCATATAATATCATCAATAGACACATAGTAAGTACTATGTGTCCTAAAAATCCCGAACGCGAATTAAGTTGGCATCCCTACAAATATATGAACTTTTGGTGGTAACACTGCTGCTTGAGCTGAGTACATAGACGTGTAAATAAATTGTCTGTAATTGTCAGACAAAACAGATTAATTGTGCTGTCAGTTGTCATTTTCGGTCTTGTACAAATTATTTGGTTTGATTTTGTCTTATCTTCTTTTCAGAGCTTATTAATTCTCTTTTTCAACTTGTATTTTAATAATCACTATTTTAACCTGTTTTCAGTATTAACCGGAAAGCCAAGATGTTTACGTCTGCGCTAGACGCATACATTCTTATGGCCCACTTTCGAAGTGCAACTCGCAACCAGGATGGAACTTGGTCGTACAGTTTACAGTCTTGCTTCGATCAGTTTGTGGAAGCGTTTCCTAATGAAAATGTTAACTATAGAGTTTTCGGCCATCACAAACGTCAGATTATAAATCGTTTTGAGAGAAAAAATTGTATTTGTAAGGATAAACCAACCGGAAGACCTACAACATTAACTGAAGCTGTTGTTAATGATATTGAAGAGCGAATGAATCAAAGCCCCAAGAAATCACTGCGAAGGCTCTCTGCACAGTCAGGTGTAAGTAAAAGTAGTTGCGCAAAGGCTCTGCATAAAAATTTACATATGTATCCCTATCGAGTGTCAGTTGTGCAGCAATTGTACCCTCGTGATTATGAACAACGTATACTGTACTGTCAATGGTTCAACGAGCACCTTAATAATAATGATTTGCTGGATCTAACCTTCTTCACTGATGAAGCATGGTTCTATTTATCTGGTTATGTAAATAGCCAGAATTACCGAACGTGGGCTACGGAAAACCCTCACACTTTTGTTGAAAAAGAGTTGCATCCATTAAAAGTTGGAATTTGGATTGCGATATCAAGAAGAAGAATAATAGGGCCAATATTCTTTAACGATACAATTAATGCAGAACGATATCAAACTGACATATCGGCAGAATTTATTAATCAGCTGCATGATGATGAAATAACAAGGGGATATTTCCAACAAGACGGAGCCACTGCTCATACTGCACAGACCACCATAGATTATTTGCAACAATTTTATGGAAATCGTATTATAAGCCAAGGCTTATAATACGATTATTTTCTTTCTTTTCACCACCAGATTATTTTCTTTTTGGACAGCTGAAGAATCATGTCTATAAAAACCGATTGCATAATTTGAACGAACTTCAAGAAGCAATTAGGCAAGAAATTCAAAATATAACACAAGAACAGCTCGGCCATGTATTTGAAAACATGAAGCGAAGAATAGCATTGTGTTTAGAAGCAAATGGAGAACATTTCCACCGGTTTTTATAAATAAACGTATTTTCTACTCATCAGTGTTATTTTCATTGAATAATAGTGTTTTTAATAACAAGTCTGTAAAACTATAACCTCATTCTGATTTATTGCTTGTCATTATTCAGAACAATATGATCTTGTTGTGGTTTTGTACCACGCCACTGGATTTCACCAACTGTAGATAAATAAAATCCGGATTACCAACTTAATTCGCGTTCGAGATTTCTAGGACACATAGTATATGTACCTATTAGAGCGGCGGTGCATAACGACGACATAAAGGAAGGCTAGGCGCGACAATTCGTAGATTTTTTCATATATTTTTCTTGCATATTTTGTACATTGTACTATGCAACGGAAATACAGGAGGAAATCGAATTTTCGTCCAGGGCGTTCCGTTACGTGATCATCCATCGTCGCTGATATATTGTCACAACTATAATGAACAACACGTAAATCTTTTCCTCTTGGAATAAGTAATTAGGAAGGAGCGGCAAAATAAGCTCTTAGTTTCACTTTTCATTTGCGCTTTCCACTTTAAATGGGAAATTCGTCATATACTAGTTTAGAGATATATGGCTACCGGTCTTTCTTTTCTTTCAACATAATTGTTGAATAATTGCAATACGCTTCCTTCTGCACCATCTGAGAAATGTTTTCGTAATCAAAAAAAAAATAAATAAATAAATAAATTCTATTATGGAATTTGATGGCTGGAAACGCAGCCTTAAACGTGTCCAAACAGTGCTTTGAAGTTATTACACAATTCCGTTTATGATCAATAGTAAGCAGACGCGATGCGCATCTCGCCGATAACTTTCACATATTCAGTTTTTTCATATACCGATACTTGACATACCATCCCCGTAATTCATAACTACTTTTCGAGAAACTCGTGATAATACTGCTTGAAGACGTAATATCACTTCGCCTTTGCAGCATCGCTCTTAAAGTATCAAGGGAATTAAAGGAAAGAGCGTCTTCCTATTCGTTTTGCCCTTTAAAGCGTTAGCGGCCCTATGAGAGTTGATTGAATGAAATCTGCTGATATGGGGTCTACTTAATCGAAATATTTTGTATAAAAAAAGTTTTCACGAGTAATGAGTTTAAGAAAGAATTTAATTTAGCAATAGCATACGAAAAATTGTGCATTGGAACGTTATATTTAGATAGCATATACGATTTAAGGTAAGAGATCCGGCAGAGTAATAACGTTTTAACCTTAAGCTCTTCTGTAGAATTCATATATAGCGGCGCACTTTGAAAAGTGATATACGTCAGTTAATAAACTACAATGTGAAAAACACCCTTTTGAGAAAAGACATTGTTTTGATACTTTTTAAAGGTAATATTTTAACGCAAAAAAGATTGAAATTAATATTTTATCTTTTTAATAAAATTCGCTACGTCGGTTTAAATGTATTTGAAGGTTTTCACAAAAATCGGCTACAAACCTGCTTCAGCCGCTGAAATTAATGTTGTTAAATTCAATTGCTTAAACATTTCTTGCTAAATTGTAAGAAGTGCCTTATATCCCCTTTTGTTTATATATCGTACGAGCGTTTATTACTGAAACTTTTAAGAAGTGCATAAACGCTTTTATACAGGGTTACCTGTAAATAGCACGTAAGCTACCGAAATCTGAAAACTACCTATCAATGTGTTACTGAAAATTTAAAAAGAAATTTATTTGTAACATATACATTTTCTTCAAATTTTAGGGCCCAAAATGCAGGTAAAGCCGGTCCATATCTTTGTTTCTCCTATATTATACAAATACCGCTGATGAATCAAAGTTAACCCAGATGCAAATAAAAAGCGATAAAGCATTGTAGATGCTATGAATAGTGAATAGTCTATTGAAATGCATTAGTCTGTCGTACAGCTGATGTCGAAGTGTTTATGTGTTTACATTGAATATGCCGATAACCATATGATTTGCGTTCTTAATGTTTACAGTTAATGCATCCGAAATGTCGGGTTTTGAGTTATTTGTAGTTATACATTCTTTTTCTTTTTATGAAATTTGTGGTGGTCCTAACAAGGACCGATCTAGGCGAAACAGGACAAAATAATTTATTAATGTAAAAAATGTTCGAAATGTCCACCGTGAGCTCTAATACAGGCATCAATTCGGCGACGAAAGTTATTATGCACACGAGTAGAATTTACCATGTCTTCGCGAATGCGTTGAGCTGCAACATAAATGCGATTTCGCAGATCTTCGGTGCGTTGAAACCACTCGCAGAAGGCAAGACGGCGAGGATAATCTAATTCCGTTAATCTTTGCACGCGCTGGATGTGATACGGATGAAGTAAATTTTTCACATTTACTTGCTGGGCTAAAGTTGTAGTACTTATGCCTGGTTCCGCCTCAACGATGTTTAAAATATGCTCTTCTGCTTGCTGAACTCTACGTGATATATGACGCCCACGACCTTCGAAACGTGGAATTACTGATGCTGTTTCTCGAAGTCGATACACGGTTCTCACAATTGTCTCGGATGATGGATGCCGCCGATTGGGAAGCCGTTCCGCGTACAAATTTTCTGCCGCAAGACTATTTTGTCCTATTTCGCCATAAATCAAAATCATATCGATATTCGTATAGGATGCCATTGCAATTGCGTGTAATGACGGTGAATGCTATGTGCATACTAAATGGATATCCGAACGCTGCTTCAGCGACTGCCGGAGATTCCCATATGTTAACTAAGACAGAGTCGGACTCGAATAAAGAAAAATCATTTTCTCGTTACTACGTGCACATAGAACCATAATATTTTGTATTTAGGCATTACTCATGCGTTTCTTTCACCTAATTTTTTTTTCGTACTATATCCGAATAAGACT